>JAYJLV010086089.1:0-13656 GCA_036873485.1 Torymus texanus | reverse complement strand
TCTAAATTTATAAGGATATGATGATGTGTCTTCTGGAACAGACCACTTTTTATTTTTTGTGTGCCTGTGTTATTAATTTAATTTTTTGTATCATTTAAAACTTGGTTAACTTACTTTCAAAGAATTATTAATAATATTCAGTACTAATAGTAAGAGCGTTATAAAAACTTTCTGGTAACTGATAACAATTTTGTGTTCACGGCCTGCCGTGCTGACGTCGGTGATAACAAAGTAATTAGGTGCTTTATTATCTAAACGAAAGATGGCGCCTCGATTCAGAATTGTGTGGGGATCCTTAGCCCTCATGTCCACAGTTCCAGGAAAGGAAGGGAGAGAGAGAAATGAAGAGTCGTGGAGTAATGATAGTGAGGAGGTTTATTTATACTAGGCGGAGTACAGCAGACCCACGTCCGAACGCTCATGAGCTCGAGCAACGACTGCCGCTCGCAGGCGGCTTCTCGCCGTACGCAACATGGCCGGTCCCTCACTCTGCGGATTAGAGTGAGAGAGAAGATCGCGGGCCCTACAATTGAAGCTGTATCGAGAGCATGAATAGCAAGCCTGGGGAGAGAACCTGGCATCCATGTTGTTGATGTGATTCGGCGGTTGACGGGTAAACGCGCGCGCAATATCAGCTTCGCGAGACTCCGAAGATACAAGATCATGTGGTTAGTTGCTTCACCGATCGAACCTCAGGCGTGTACACGCGAAGTACCCTGAGGCTGACTATGTAGTTTATGAGGTGTTACATCGCTATTTAAAATATCTTAAACCCCAATAGCCTGAGAATGCGACTTTCACAAAGAAGGTGTGAGGCACGCAGACAGGCGAAAGGAACAAAGTTGCAAATTAAAAATTATTAAACCCCAAATAGCCTGAGGATGCGAGTTTCACGCAGAAGGTGTGAGGCTCGCAAATGGGCCAAAGGAACCAACTTGAAAATTAAAAATTATTAAACTCCATTTAGCCTGGAGGTGCAAGTTCCACATATAGGGGGGGGGGGGCTAAAGACAGCAAATTGCTATTTATCCCGTGTGCGTGTCTCACACCTCCTTCGTGGAACTCGCATCCCCAGGCTATTTGGGGGTTAATAATATTATTTTTACAACTTGGTCCCTTCAGCTCGTCTGCGTGACATCACACCTACTACGTGGAACATGCATCCCCAGGCTATTTGGGGTTTAAGATTCTTTTAATAGCAGTTAAAATCAAATACTTCTTACAATATTTTGAATTTTTGTAAATTAAATCTTTAATAGTCTACTAAAAATAGAAATTCTCTAATAGACCTCGTGCTTATAAAAATTTTTAAATAAAAACAATAATTTTCAAATGTTATATCTGCACTAAATTTGTTACAATGGTCAATCTATTTGTAATCTCTCGTTATTATACTTGAACTATAATGCAATTAACAGTAAAGTTTCTATAACTGCATTATAAATCAACTTGAAAACCAAACTGCATGGAATTTACTAAGGTTTGTGTTTGAGATTTTCGTTTCCGTACTTTGAATATGTATTTCAGGAGCGCTAATATTTTTGGTTCTTGAAGAAGCTTTTAAATGCTATATACTAAGGCCATTATACCTGTCAAAAATAATATGTGCTTGTTCAACGTTTGGTTGTTTCAAGAATGAAACAGGTACAAAAAATAAAGCTTTAGATATATTTGATATTGATGATATTTAAAATGTTCTTATACCTCTGAGCCATGGATTATATCTGACTACGGAGCAATTAAATGCATTAGAAAAAGTCAATTTAAAAATACTAAATAGAAAAGGTAAAAGGGCATGTTTGAGAATAGCATAAATTGAATGAGGACGTGCTATGGGTATTTAAATAAAATTTGAGCCGTACACAAGCAAAGCAATAACAGTGTACAACATATTACACTAAAGATTAATATACAGGTTTTACATAATTACACAAAATTAAATTGAATAGTTTCATGTATTGTCATAATAATTGCTCGCAGGCAAAGAAGTATGTTGAGTCGTGGTTACAAGAATTTTCGTATGTGCGTATGAGTGTAGCTTATACCTTTCATTCCCTTCGCAGGGGAAACTAATCTGTGTTATACAAGTGAAGTTTGCTGAGTTTGAGTTGGTTCGATAAAATGATAAATCCAATGAATGATTAAATGAGTTTGCCTTGAATCTGTTTCGTCACGCTAATAAGTGAAAATGATGCTGCTGATGTTCACAATTAAATATTATTGATTTACTTGTGTAGGTTGTTGAGTGAGCACAATTAGATATTATTGATCTAATGGTGGGTGAGTCTTTGACACCTGGACATAGCATTAAGCATGTTCTGTGCCAGCGCACGTGCACTGAGTAGTAGCCGTGTGAGTTTGAGGTTACCTGTATTCGTGCACTATCCTTATGATGCAATGGTGAGTTACTCCAGAGATGAGAGATGCGGATACCAAGATGATGAGGCTTTTCGAATTGCGTTGAGCCGATAATGAGTCGAGCCAGTGAAAATGCGGTTGAGTATATAAAAAATTCTGTTGCCGCGGTTCCGTGAGATGTTCCTCGTGGGTAGCCAAACCAGAGAGAGAGAGTGTTGATGCGAATTTCCTTCGTCTTGTCCAAAAACAGTTCCACCCAGGTGTCGCGAGGTGCTGCCGTGCCGTGGCTAGCGCGCAACCGCGCGAATTTTCAAATAAAGCATAATTTCCCAACACGGCAGATGAGACTAGATTGATAATTTTTTTTATTCAATTTAAATTTTTTATGTACGTCTGATGCTATTGAACTGCGTGCGTTAATAGCGTCATTGCACACGTATATATCTGAAAAAATTCTTCAAACCATAAGTATGAACCTTTCAATTTTTCGTCAACCGTTGAATTTTGCCAGGCTTTATGACAAGTTGGAAACATATATTCGAGCACTCGAGACATTGGGAGTAACTTCCAAGAAATACGCGGCCATCTTATTCCCGTTGGTCGAGTCGTCGATCCTTGAAGAGACGTTGCGCGCATTGCAGCGGTCGTCGACAATAGATGGCGCTAATGACTCAGAAAAGCGTTGGATAGCGCTCTTGAAATTTTTGAGTATTGAGGTTGAAAACGAAGAGCGATTTCGTATGGCTGTAGCTGGATTTGCGATACACGACGATATTGAGAAAATGAAACGCGTGAAGGCAAAGGCTACGCCTGCAAGTGGCATGCCAACTGCAATGGGGTTATTGGTAAAAACAGAACATCCAACGGTATGTATATTTTGTGAGAGTAACAAGCACAATAGCAGTACGTGTGAAATGGCAAAGAAGCTCTCGTTGGATGAACGACGTAAGTCGTGAAAGATGCTAGCTGCTGTTTTAATTGCTTACGGTCTGGACATAGTTATCTGAAGTGTGTAACGTTGTACTTTTTCGCATCCCTGTACAACCCTACAACTTATTTGTTGGGCAGGATCCGGAGGCTGATTGCTCCGATCGCTACGGAGTCGGTGGGAGGCCGACCCCTACGCTGAGGAAGGTGGGGACAAGGTTTCATTCATACAATCATACGCCACTCTCACAATCACTATTCACTCTATTTATTCCTCACAATCAATACAATATCTCAACTCCTGACAATTATAAACGTGTGGCTTTATGCCGCGCGCGATGACGCGCGGCCTCACTAACGGAGCCTAAGGACTCCGCTCACAATTGGGAGTGCACGTTCATGCAACAGCCGATTGCTCGGCAGCTCAACGGACGGCACAGCCCGCTCGCTAAGGCAAGAGGGAGCGCCGGGGCCAGCCGTTATCTCGCCCGCTCGACAGCGCATCACCTCTCGCTCTCTCTCTATACGCCGCGGTGGCCTCATGGCCAGACAGACACTGCTACTCGCCTGTGTCTCTTGGAGATGTCGCCAGTTGGTGGCCTAAGCGCTGCCTGCCACTGGCGTCGGGGCATCCCCCAAGCTCGCTGGTGTTGGCGGCTGCTTGGTGGCAATCGTGAGGACCATGGCAAACAGCTGGTGATGGCCGCGCAGATGGTGTCGAC
Source organism: Torymus texanus (assembly GCA_036873485.1). Classification (NCBI taxonomy): domain Eukaryota; kingdom Metazoa; phylum Arthropoda; class Insecta; order Hymenoptera; family Torymidae; genus Torymus; species Torymus texanus. Next base: position 9,649 of record JAYJLV010086089.1, on the reverse strand, counting down.
TGGTTGACAGTGGATGATGGTCGTACCGGCGATGAAGAGGAGACTTGAATCTTCTCCGACTCCCCTCGTGGGCCGCTGTTGCCCCAGGTCGGCCAGCAGTCCGACGTTGGTGATCCAACTAAGCGTTGTAGACTTGACTCAGCCGCAGCTCTAGCTGAACTGACCTGTCGTTCCCGCGCGCGCGGGTTCGCGCCAAGCCGGGAATTCTCTTCTGTCTCTCTCTAGTCCTCTCTCTCTCTCTCTCTCTCTCTTTCTCTCTCTCTATCGTTGATTCATCATCATCGATGATCGTATTCGTCGGCTACTTTCTACTGCGTTGCCGAATCCTCGAAATCAAAACATATAGACAGCCGTGTTAATTCATGCGTGTATTTGTAAACACGCACGAGCCACGGCCAAGGCAGGCGCTGCGAGGCTAGCCTCGACGAGAATATCGCTTAAGAGAAATCCTCGTCACAAGTGTAGATCAAAACTAAAGTGTGCATGGTGTAGCCGTAGACATGTTTTGATAATGTGCCCCAAGAACGAAAAGGGTGAAGTAAGCAGTGTCGATAAGGTAGAAAACCGTTACTCCGTAACGGGTAAAGAAGAGGTTACTCTTATCAGTTTTACACACGCGGCGATGATTAATGTATATCTACAGACTCTACGCATAAAAATGGTCAACGGACAGAAGAAGTGTGTTATGAGAGCGTTTATAGACACTGGATGGCAGCGTTCGTACATAACTAAAGACTTTGCTAAGAAAATGAACTATGAGCCCATTGAGTCGCGTGAAATAATTCACTCACTGCTCAGAGGCGTAAAATCGTCTCCAGAAAAACACAATGTTTATACTGTGCATTTGAGAAGTTTAGTGAGTAACTATACATGTAATTTTAAGGTTATGGATCAGTGTACGATTTGCACGGGACTCCCCGTTATAAAATCTGCTGCTTGTTTGAACAGCTCGAGGCGAAGAATGTTGTTTTATGTGATAATGGATCTGGTGATGAATCGATTCAACTTCTCATTAAAGCAGACATCGCGGGAAAGCTACTTACGGGCCACATATACAACCTAAAAAGTGGATTGACTGCTACAGAGACACATTTAGGTTGGGCGGTTATGGGGAAGTATGAACCAGCTGCATCATGTAAAAACGATATGTGTTTCTTAACATGTTAGCACTAGATGAAACTACTGTTCCGGATTTATGGCGATTAGACGTATTAGGTATTGAAGGCCCGATCCAAAGAGAATCTAAAAAAGAAAGAGAACTTAATGTAATAGAGAGATTTATGAAGGCTGCTTACCGTAATGAAGAAAATCGATGTGAACTAAAGCTGCCTTGGATTCCAGATCACGCGCCTCTTTCTTCGATTAAAGTTTTAGCAACTAAAAGATTAGAAAATACTCTTAAAGTATAAATAAGAATCAGCTTTATGAAGCCTACGATGCAGTTTTTATTGAATGGGAGCACGAAAGTGTCATCGAAAGGGTGCCTGCGGGCGATACGTGTGATGCCTCGCACTATTTACCGCATCGCCCTGTCATAAAATTAAGTAGTGACTCAACGAAGATACGCCCAGTTTTTGACGTTTCAACCTAATCGAGCTTATGCCGGCGATTCTACTGAGATTTAGAGAAAAACGAATCGGAGTGACTGCCGACATCAGAAGAGCCTTCTTACAGATAAGCCTAGCTCCAGAAGAACGTGACTATCTGCGTTTCTTATGGAAGCGCAAGGGAGAGCTAATAACTTTTTGACACGAAAGAGTAGTCTTTAGAGTCACGTGCAGCCCTTTTTTGTTAAACGCTATAATTGAGTTGCATTTAAAAAATGTTTTCAATGGTAAAAGCGATGTTTCAGCCAGCCCAGGTACTATTCAAAGGTTATTCGAATGTTTTTACTCAGACAACTGTGTGACTAGCATCGATTCTAAAGAGGAGTTATTTTCGATCTGAGACGGTGGGAGTACACGAATGACGTACAACCTGATAAGACGACCGTTCTCGGTGTCGTTTGGGATAAAAGGGAGGACTCCCTCAATGTTAATTTGATGTTCTTGAAGGATTTCAATTATGAGCCTCTTACTAAAAGGACTATGCTATCGATTACCCAGCGCGTATTCGACCCTATTGGCTTTACTTGTCCAGTGATGCTCTACCCCAAATTACCGTCTTGGAAGGAAAAAATTGACTGGGACGAAGAGCTTAAGTCTACAACAAGAGATGAATTTTCAAAATGGCTAAGCCATTTGCATATTTTGGAAGATATAAAAATCCCGAGAAAAATTGGTAATATAAATAATAACAGCTATGTAAGTTTTCACACATTTTCAGACGTATGTGCTTCAGCCTACGCTGCAGCTGTCTTTGTCCAAGTGAAAAACCAAGCCGATGTGGAGGTACAATTACTAGAAGCAAAGGTAAGAGTAGCACTTACACAAGGGGTAACTATACCCAGGCTCGAACTGATGGCTGCCATAATCACAGCATGTTTGGCGAATTCTTTAGTTCAAGCTACGAATCTTGGAGATGTAGAAATAATGTATTGGTCCGATTCAACCACTGTTTTATCTTGGATTAATCGTGAAGCGCAATGGTAGGTATTCGTCTGGAATCAAGTGCAGGAAATTAGAGCTTTAACAAACAATTCTGTGTGGCGCCACGTGCCCGGAGATCAAAACCCAGCGGATTTTCCGTCAAGAGGCTGCAACTCTTGCCAGCTTCTAACCGCTCAGTGATGGTTGAAATTATCTCGGGACAAATGGTCTAAGGTCGAAATACATATTAATGAAGCAGAAGTTTTTAGCGAAATGTAAAAAGCGTCTGTAAGTTCGAATGTATTGATTTGTAAATCGTCGATAAGCAAATCTAATGTATACTTACGGTATTTCTCGAATTATATTAAAATTTTGAAAATGATTGCATGTAATAAAGCGATTTGTTGAAAACGCACGACTAAAAACGTAACAAGATAGATGTTTAGAAGATTATGTAAGTAGTTTAGGAATTAATGATGCTGAAATTCTGTTAATGCGGTTGGTTCAAAAGGAAATGTTTATTAATGAGAAAGATTATAGGTTAAGATCACTTAATATTTTTAGAGACGAACATGGAGTGTTAAGACTCAAAACGAAAATATTCTATCGGGATGATGCCGAGAGTTTTCGTTTTCCAATTGTATTAGATCCGCCACATCCTATCGTAGAGCTTATTATAAGAGCGGATTATTGTAGATTAGGACATGCAGGTATACAAACCATACTTTATAGCCTTCGCGAAAAGTATTGGATTTTCACGGCGCGGCGTAAAATTCGAACCGTGTTGTCAAAATGCGTTAGATGTAAGCGTTACGAGGTTAAACGAATGGAAGCGGTCTCCATACCTCTATCTATTGAGCGCGTAGGAGACGCGTCGGTTTTCGAAATTATCGGTGTCGATTTAGCTGGCCCTCTATTTTTGAAAAATAATCAAAAGACATACATTTGTATATTTCCTTGCACATTTTACAGGGCCGTACATTTAGAGATTTTGTCATCGTTATCGACATCAGATTTCATTGGTTTTCGTCGGTTCGTCGCGCAGAGAGGTAGACCCAAAATTGTATCCAGTGATAATGGCAGCAATTTTGTAGGTGCGGCTAATGATTTGAAGGAGATAAATTCGAACGCGGTGGCTGAATACAGTTCAGCTGATCGAATAGAGTAGCGTTTCAACCCGCCGTCGGCTGCCTGGTGGGGCAGCTGGTGAGTCTTCGCGACAAAAGTTAAAAGACAATTTAAGACGCACATTCCGATCAGAGTTCTTAGGGCTGCTCAGGGAAAACGTAAAGCTTGAAGAAAGCCGTCGTTTAAACGCTGTTGATTTAGTTCTAGTGGGTAACGAGGATCAGAAACGGATTGATTGGTCCTTAGCGCGTATTCTATCAATAATTGAAGGGCGTGATGCAAATGCACGGGTATACCGCGTTAAAACTCAGAATGGGGAATTAACAAGACCAATACAACGTCTTTACCCATTGGAACTAGATCAACCGGCTAAAAAGGTAGAAATAGTAGATTTTTCGACTAGTGTTATAAACAATAAACTTCGACAAGAATATGTACAACGCGATGAACCTTTCGAAAATGCTAAATCTAATGATACTGTAGAAATATGTGATGTTTCTCCTAAATATGTAACCCATAGAGGGCGAGAAGTTCATAAAAATTGTAAGTTTTCTACGTAAAAGGTTGAGCTTAAAAAACTTAAGGTGGGAGAATGTTGAAAAAGAAAAAAAAGGTGTGTATTTACAGAAGTAACCGTCTGGGGGCGCTGAATCGCATGCAGGGTCCTACGTTTTACGAATACTCGGTTTTAAGGTTATAATACAGGATCGTAATCTTAACGGCGGCGTGGCCGTTTTTATTAAAAAATATTTACGCTGTGAGATTCTAGCGACTTCCAACACCGAGAGTTTAGTTTCTGATAATTTAAACTTATCCATACTGGTAGTGGATATTTACAGGCTTCCAAAAATTTCTTTTTTGGAAAATGCTGACCTCATTAACTCACTGCGTACACTGTCTGGTAACTTTAGCCACAAAATCATTATGGTGGATCTGAATGCCGATCTTCTACGTGATAGTAGTGATGCCAAGCTTGTTCGCAATCTTGCTGCGGAACTGTCACTGCAGCTGGTCCGGCAAGGCCCTAATAAGATCAAACGCACATCTCGCACCTGGATAGACGTTATCTTCGTATACAGTAATGACACTATAATCAATGATCGAAACATCCCAGCAAACTTTCGCAGCAAGCATAATATCATAGATGTTATCATCAATATTCACACAACTTCATCTAGAAGCTCTGCTTTTACTTTCAGAGACTATAAGAACATCGTGTCGGATGAGCTCATAACGAAATTATCTTTTCATCACTCCGTGCGGAAAGTTCGACTTTCGGAGGCTTAGCTCCGTGCGGAAAGTTCAACTTTCAACTAAGAGAAACTCTGACTCATACATAGACTTACTTACTCGCCTTCGGCTCGCGCAACAAACAGCACTCGTGGCGGGAACGCCTACTTTCCGCACTCGTTACGTAATGTACTATTCTGTGATTGAACACCCTTCGATGCTGACGTCATTTATACCGAGCAAGACCTGGACGGTCTTTGTGTTAATCTACCCACAGCCATAGAGTCTCTGGTTCCAGTAAAAAACGATACTTCTAAAGAAGGTAGGCTACCATGGATTAACGCTGTATTTTTATATAAGTTCAATAAAAGAAGGAAAGGGATGGGTGAGTGAATGGTTATTAAATAAAAGAAAATGCAAATTTACGCGGAGAACAAATCCACTTGCTTCGGCGTAAAAACCATCACGGTGTAGAGGGAAAAGCCGTAGCAAGCGTATTAATTATTTATTGAAAAGTAATTGCAAAGTAACGCACGCAAGAGAGCTCTCATACCTGACCGTCAGGCCCGGTAATATCGGACTTCTTGACGCACGTTCACGAACGCGAAAACCCCGAAGACGGTCGAAGTGGTCGTAATTCTCGCCGAACGAGTTTGAAAAAGAGCGAGAGAGGCGAGAAAGGCGTGCTTAATCTGCGCGGCGATCCTGAGAAGAGTGAGCGCGCTCAAGTTCACGCGCGCTAAGGACCCGTCGCACACACAAGCTGCGTAGCGGCGCACATATTTGAGCGCGCGAGGTCGCGTAATTTAAAAATGTAATTTTAAAGAGTCCCAAACCCTTATCCGTAAAAATGACGCAAACGAACGCATAGCTAGCACAGCTGCTCCGGCCATGCGACGCTCTTTATCATGCGAAAACGTCATACTTACAAACTATACTATTAAATGCTCTGTCAGATGGCAATGTTTGGAAGGGGTTGCGTGGCCTGGGACTTCTTCCCCAGCATACTGAGGACGTGAACGGGTTTACACCGGATATTTTTAACAATCACCTTGCTGAGGTATCGGTCTCTCCGCAAGATGACAGTGAAATGTGTCAAAGAATTATTTCCAACAGCAGCCACAATGGTTTTGCCTTTAAGTGTATTAATATAAACGATGTGATGATTGCGATATCTCACTTTTCATCCCAGGCGTGTGGTGAGGATGGCATTCCTCAAAGTGTTATTCTCAAAGCGCTGCCTTTCAACGGCAGTTTTCCGGTGGTCTTCTCATCCCTTTGGAAGGAAGCCAACATCATTCTCTTAAAGTAAACTAAGGTTCCCTCTTGTCCATCAGAATTCAGACCGATTGCTCTGCTCTGCTTTCTTTGAAAGGTATTTCAGAAGATTGCGCACACCCAACTGATAAAGTATCTTGAAAAGGACAAAATCCTAGACCCTAACCAGACTGGTTTCAGGCAGTTCAATTCCACTCACAACTGTCAGACAGCCATACTCAAACTGATAGACGATATACGATCAGGCATGGACAAAAAGCTTTTAACGTTTCTGTTGCTTTTTGATTTCAGTAAGGCGTTCGATACTCTTACCCTCTCGACTTCTCGAGAGACTAAGAGTGATGGGGCTTTCTAGGGCTATCCTCATGTGGATAAACTCCTATTTTCAAGGCAGGATACTAATCTAGGAGTTTCACAGGGGTCAGTACTAGGGCCGTTATTATTCTGCTGCTACATCAATGACCTGCAGGAGTCTCTGAGTCCTCTGGGTGTGAAGCAGTTACTTTATGCAGATGATTTGCAAGTTTATTGTCAGTGTCCGAGAGATAAACTGGATGAGGGCTGGCTCTGGTTTGGCAGGCTGCAAAAACAGTTACAGAATGAGCCACTGGTGCCTCGCTTAAGCTCAATGCGGGTAAGACGAAAGCGATTGTCTTTGATAACAATCGTCACGTTAATAGGATTATGTCTGATTCTTCGTTCCGCATTGATCTGGACGGTAGTACCTTGATCTCCTTCTCCGACTCTGTGGAGAGCCTGGATATTATATTGGATTCAAAACTAACATGGAAGAATCACGTAGATAAGATCACAAGGAAGTTTCATAGTATCCTATACCATCTTCGTTTCTTTAGAAAGTACACCACCCAAACTCTTCATAAACAGCTTGTTGAGGCATTACTTTTTCCTCACCTCGATTATTGCTTTATAGTGCCACTCGATGCAATTCATGAACGCAGATCTCGACTGCAGGTGCTGCAGAATTTCTGTATACGATTTGTTATAGGTCTTAGGAGGGATGATCACGTCTCTCTTCACAGAACTCCCCTAGACTGGCTGCCCACTGATACTAGGAGACATTATTTTATGGCTGTACTTATGTACAAAATTGAGCATATGCGTACTCCAGACTGTCTAGTGGGTCTCTTCACTAGATACGTGCCACGGGAATGTTCGAGAGGAGTGACTAAAGAACTTGAAGCCCCGCTTATACGCAAAGAATATGGCGTAAAATCCTTTCAAGTGCAGGGAGCACATTTATGGAACTCCCTTCCTGCTGAGATTCGAAATTTTTCATCTTACAGCAGGTTTAAATTAGCAGTTAGGAAGTACCTCTCTGATCTCGACTAAAGAGATGCGTATCTGTTAATTTATTCTATTTGTTAACTTATTTGTTATGTCTCATATACACATGTCTAATAGTATTGTTACACTCACACACATACATACAATAAATAATAACAACTATCATTATAAAAGAATAACGTATGTTTATTTAAGATCATAAACAACACAATAAAACGTGTTATCAACAAACAATATCTCGAATCAACTAACTAACTCGAATCGAGAACAACAAACTTATCGCTGAGCAACGCTTTTGTTCTTATGTTCGATGATGGTAGACGACCACATAACATTATTCCCCCTTCTTTCAGATTGTCGTCTCGACAATCTTAAGATCAAAGAAAGAGAAGGTGTCTTCTTCAAGCGGGATGATCCTTGGTTCACCCGACCAAAAGGGCCCGTCTCTTGAAGAATAATTCTCCTTTTCCAAAACCGAATAAAAATGGCATCATCTTCAAGCGGGCTGAAACTTCGCTCACCCGGCCAAAGGGCCCGTCTCTTGAATTGGTCCATCTTGAATTCTTGAAATCATCTTGAAATCATCTTGAAATCTTTTTCATATTGTATATTTTTAAGCGGGTTGATCCTTGACTTATCCGGTCAGAGGACCCGTCCCTTCAAATGTAGAATCGTCATTTTTGGGTATCATCATGTCACCATCGGTGGGTAGAGTCTTGTCGGTATTTCTTGGATACAAGTGGGGAGTTGGCACACCGTGGTACCTCACCTCGGTCCCTGCCCTAGCATTTGCCCTGTGTCTCACGGAAAAAAACCACTGCTCAAAATAACCGTGAGTAGAGCAGAAGAAATTACCTATCGTGATAGGTTGCCAATCGATCAATATGAATGATCTTCTTTTTGTGTTTTGGTCTTCTTGATCATTGATTTTCTGGACAATCTTATAAGGTCCTTCTCAATCACTTTGGAGCTTCAGAGTCCTTCCTTTCACTCGGCGAGGATTATACAACTAAACTTTCTGTTGTTCTTGGAAGTCCGCATGTCTGGATGTTCTGCCATAGGTTGTTTTTGAATGTTTAGAGGAGAGGAAAATGTTCTTACGAGCTGATCGGTGAATTTTATTGATGTTGATTTTGAGCTTCTGGACGTAGCTGCCATAGATAGGACAATCCTCTTCTTCAGGACATCCGCGTATCAAATCCAGAGGAAGTCTCAATTCTGTACCGGTATACATCTCTGATGGTGTGACCCCAGTTGTTGCGTGTATCGAGGATCTGTAAACTAAAAGATACAAGGAAACCCAATGATCCCAATCTTTTTGGTTGTCTGTTATGTATTTGGATAAGTATTCTAGCATTGTTCTGTTTTGTCTTTCTACTTGTCCATTCGATTGAGGGTGTAATAACTGAGACAGTTCCTTAATTAGTTTGGAGTCAAAATTACGACCTTGATCTGTGTGAACTTCCAGAGGAACTGCATATCTACATACGATTTCACGAACAAATACTTCAGCAATAGTATTTGTTCTCATATTAGAGAAAGAAAAAGCTTCTACTCATTTAGTAAAGCAATCCGTGACAACTAAAACATACCTATTTCCTAAAGAAGAAATTGAGAAAGGTCCTAAAATATCCATTTGGACTCTGTCAAAAGGTAATCCTACATTATAGATTCTCATCTGATTGTGGCCTTTATCTGATGGACCTTTATTTGCAATACAAACTGAAAAAAATCTACACCAGTTTTCAACATCTTCTTTACAAGAAGCCGAATAAAATCTTTTGCGAATTATCTGTAACGTTTTATTAACACCAAAATGACCACCGGAAGGAGAATCATGGGCTTCTTCGAAAACAGTGTGACATAAATTCTAGGGACAACTAATTGAAGAACTTGTGTTTTGTAGTTAGAAGAAATCCATTCTCTGTATAAGATATCATAGAGAACAACTAATGAGTCATATTGAGATAAATATACTTTCATATATTCATCTCCAGAAGAAATATACTGCCACGACAATTTGACACCCTCTTTTTTACTTTCTAAAATAGCCTGAATGTCATCATCCTGATGTTGACGATTTCGCCAATCCGTTTGGGATAATTCTTCAAAAATAATACGTCCTACTGAATTACCAACTTCATATTTTGATTCAACATTAAAGCAATATCTACAAGAAG
>JAYJLV010086078.1:0-13657 GCA_036873485.1 Torymus texanus | reverse complement strand
ATGTGTATTGCTGGGAGGTGGAGAACGTGGGAGGGTGTATATATATATATATATATATATTGATTGGATGGAGGGTGGGGATTTTCGATTGTTATCGGTGCGGTTGTTGATTTCTGCGCTTCGGTGAGAATGTTTTTTAAATGATTTTCCGTTTAATTTTAGCACTGATAATGATGGTATGTGATTCATTGGTATTATGTTGTTCGCATAAATATATAGGAATTTCGATTTAACATAACGTTGAAATTAACGATTATAATCTGATTTAATGTTGAATTTGGATAAAAGTTCTGTGGGTGTCGATATAATAACCCATTGGAAATGAGAAAAATCCGTTTATTGGCGATAGAATTTTTGTAAAAGCCGAGACTTTAGATAATTACCAGAGATACACAAGCTTTCTCTTTCTAGCAAAAAAGAAAATTTGCTGTTTCGAAAATTGTATACCATGTATTTACGTCACACAAGGTGCGAAAGTATTATAAAATATAATAAATTATGAAATAAATTGAGTAATAAATTGTTGGTTAAATCAATAACTAATTTATTACCCGCAGTTATATGTACAAACTTTTTTTTTAAGATATACTTAATTAGAAACCATATCATAACGTTCACAATATGTTTTCACTAAAGAAAAACTATACGATCCACGTGAACCCGACGTGTACAATTAATAACTCATCAGATATTGGCCTAGATTTTCTGGTCTGATACTGATTGGATTGAGCCAAATTTCTACTTTTCTGTTACAGACTTTCATTCATGTTCAGCTTTATAATTAGCAAGTGGTATACATTAACGCTAAAATACATCTCATCAATCAAATTAAAAACACTTCATTCGCCTGAAAGATATATCGTGAATCATAAATACACTTTCTTGCAACGTATATATACTGTAACAATGCATATAAAAATAAAAAAATAAAAATTTTCAGAGAAAGTTCGAAACAATTCACAAAAGGCACATTCAAAAAACCTTTATTTTTCGAAAGAAAAGCTTTATACGCAAAATCCACAATGAAAACTCTCCAGCTAAAAAAAAACGCTCCATTCTCCTCCCAACTCGCGGTTGCAAACATTTATCAGAAAAAAAGAAATATATAAAAAAAAAAATAACGCCGACGTCACAGTCTCGCCGTCGCGAGGACGAATGATCAAAGAAAGCAGCCGCTGCTGCACCGCGAGCACTTTTCCAAACATCTCCCGTCTCGCTTTATATCACTCTCACCCCGTTCCCCAATCCATCAAAAGCACACGCACATCATACACGCATCCTGAATATATATATATATATATATATATATATTCTCTTTCGAAGAAGACACCCAACACGTTAAAATACAAGCTGCTTCCTTCGAAAAAGCAACGGTGCTCGCGCGCTAACGATTAAAATTCCAGAACAATCGATTCCGTTCGCTCGCAATAAAGGTCGCGGAGGTTGACGAACTCTCGACGGCGGCGGTAGTGGCGTCGACGCTCGTCGCTTTCTACCTCTTCGTTTCAGCCGCTCCGATGACAGAAGCAAATCACCGCAGCGGTAGCGGCTTTATTTCGGTATAGAGAGGCTGCCTACTGCTGCTGCTGCTACTGCAGTCGAGAGAGAGAGAGAGAGAAAGAGAGAGAGACGCTAAAACCGCACGCGCGTGTCTAGGCGCGACGCGTGCAGTGCTCTGCACTTGCGGTGGTATACAGACGGCTGTATGAAATATATATGTGTGAGTGTGAGGAGACGCGGTAGATGAGAGCAGTGGCTGGGATATACGTGTAGTTTTATTTTGGAGTGGAGTTTTCTGAGTTTTAGCTCGGAGCGAAGTTTTGTGGGGAAGAAATATACAAGTGAAGTTGAAAATGGAGGGTACTTTTTTTTTAATTTCTTTTTATGTATAGACTGCAAAGGAATTAGAAAATTTCTGAGTTATAAGTTACGACAAAAGACTACAAAGATAACATTAATTTCGAAAAATAGCTCTGTATAAACACTTCAACTGCAAAACACGTTGGTAAAAAGAAAAAAAAAAACAACCAATCCACCGAGATAATCACAAAAGTTTTTGAATTCCATCAACACACCTGGCCACCTGGTCTTGATAAATTTCCATCCGAGTGCAATCCACCCCACACCCAACCTTTTTCAAAACGCTACACCGGCGAGACAGTCGACGGTGAGCCACAATGGAAACGATCGGCGCTTTCGAACTTGTTAACCAACTAAAGTTTCGCGCTGACCGAGCAGTAGCATCACCACTACCACCAACTATAGAATGACAGTTACATTACTACCATATCCTCGCCTGTGCAGAAAATTGCGTACGATTCAACGCAAACGTGGAGATTTCAATCGAAATCCAAGCGTGCGTCTCGCACGCACGTAAACTAACAGATGGGGAGGCCGAGGATTTGATTTGCGAGAATTGCAGTATAGCGCGTGTGTTATACTTTGACGTGTAATTTTCTATGGAAAATGTTTCTCGCTGTAATAATCCGCGAAGTTTACAATTAACGGTGAAATGCGTTGTTTGTTATAGAAGTATACGAGTGAGCGAGATGTATTATAAAAAATCATTGCAATGTAAAACGGTGGCAATTGTAATTTACTACTCGCACGTCGTGCGGTTTTATTTTACCAATACATATATATATTCTCGACTCAAAATACAATACTCGAAATACAATGCTCGTAATATAACCGTGCACTCGCGCAGCCCGATACAATGCAACGAAGGCGCGGTATTACAGCCTTAATGATTTAAAGGACCCCGCGCAGCTTTAATAAGACCGCATGTTACATTGTACGCGGTACTTTTACACCGAACGACTCTATATCCTCCTCTTCTCGTCTATTGTTCGATTCTTTAAAATCCACTTCATCGCGGTTTTTCCCCTCCTTCTCCTTTTATATATATCCTCCTCGCGTTAAACTCAGCGAAAAAAGAGCCCTCCTCCAGTTCCGCCCGTAAATAAATATACGCCGTAGTCTTCAAGGCCATCGCCGATAATACTCTTCTCCACGTATACGCGCGAATTTCACCATGCGAAAAATCCGAAAATAAACAGTACTGGCGCATCGCAGACGTGAGCGTGTGCTACTCCTTATCCCTTGATAAAATAAACTGTTTCTGGAATTATACTATATGTATGCTATACTACTCCGAATAAAAATCATCGTTTCTCGTGGCGGACTGTACGTATAACTCACACTCTCAGGAATCCGAATACTCGGTTAAACCCACAGGGCGCGTTGGTTATTATTAGAAAACCCCCCCGCACACGCGCATCTTTTTACACGCGAAGTGAGAGAACACGAGCAAAGTGCTATGAGCTCCAGTGCGACAGGACGACACATACGCATGTATACGTATACAAGCTGCACTTACGCGACTATTCTTTTCCACACGTGTGTGTTTGTTTGCTTTTGCATTGAGTGTATGTATGTATAGATGCGTATGGTGCCGAAAAACGCAGACAGGCGAGAAGAGGAGAGAGAGAGAGAGAGATAGTAATGGGAGCACGCGCGCTGCTGGAGAAGTAATGAGGCGATGGCAGAGAGGATGCGCAAGCGCTCTTTCAAAAGACAATGGACTTATTATTTCGAGAGGTTAAGGAATTGCCGTGGCTGTTGTGTGCCAGAGGAAAGCTTTTCTTTTATTGTCCTATGTTGAAAAGAGGGATAAGGAAGGTGGGGGAGAGGATTTCTAACGAAGTGTAATGAAATTTCAAAGCTCAACTGATTCTTCTTTTTGTTTGGCTTTGAAAAAGCGCTGAGATGATAATTGCTTTTTTTTTTGGTTGAGAATGAAATATATAAAGAAAGTGTACCTACGTGCGGCGATTCGTATAACTGGGACACTCGTGTATTTTATCGTATGAGTCATATTCAAGAATTCGCTGTATTTCTTTAAAGCTCAGATGAAGTCAGGAGTTTATTCTCATATAAATTAAGCCCAAAATCAGATAAACCTTGTATGACATTATATTTTGCAATGGGAAGAGAAAGAGAGAGAGAGAGAGAGAGAGAGAGAGAGAGAGAGAAAGAGAGAGAAACCTTGCGGCAAAAATAATATTTACGAAAAAAAAGAAACTTCGTTTCATAAAGAACAAAAGTTACGCTGTTCCCGCGGCGAAGGAACGTTTATAAGAGACCTCGAAAGGCGACTTTCCTCTCTCCCCCTCCTCTTTCTTCAGAGACTTTTCTTATTAAAAACATAATAGCGTCATTATGTCACGATCTTGAATATCGCGCGTAAAATCTCGCGCCGTAGCTTATCGAAAATTATGATCGCGCGAGCTGCGTATATACACCAACCAGCCATGCGCGTGCGCGCGCGTACTGGGGTGAAACTTATGGAAATCGCAATCTTAAATTGTCTCTCCCATTGTGTATAGGACGTTTCAATTCACGCTAGTACCGCGAGTTTCGAAAAATATAGCAAAATAAACAACCCACTCTCTCTCTCTCTCTCTCTCTTTCTCTGCGCAGACAACACAGCAAAATAAATATATGGAACTAGACGCGTACGCGTGTGTGTACATTTCCGGCGGGGATTTATTTGACGACTTAATCGATGAAATCAAACACCGCGCAAAAGAAAACCGCCGAGGCATACTGCATCTATATATATGTGTGTGTGTCTGTGTCTATATATAGGAAACGTACGCAAGAAAAACACGGAAAATCTCTTACTCAAAGCGGATCTCCAGTTTATCCACAACAGTATGCTATTATCTACCAGCGACGACGACGCGTATATATCGATGTCCGGACGCGATAACATCCGCACGTGGGCTCGCTTCGCGAAAAAGAAGAAAAGACTAAAAAAAAATATCGATTCCTCGAAGAAGCGACAATGACGACAGCGATTTTTCTTCACGCGAGCGATAATCCATCCGTTAAGAAACGAGGAGAAGTGTCTTTCTGTTGTATACGGCAGTGTATATATAACGTAGACGAACGTGCACAACGGAAAATGAAATAATGACCGTCAGCGTGTTTCCAACTGCGTCGTCGTCGGTTTTACGCGCACAGCGGGTTAACGGGAAGAGAAAGAGAGAGAGAGAGAGAGAAAGGAACAAGGAAATAACATTGCGAGGTGTTTCGTTCATGTGTGACAAATGTTACAATTATCTTTACGGTATCTACGCAGCACGGGGGGTATACACATACCTATATAGAAAAACAAGTGAGTACAGCGCATGAATACCGGCACAGGAGCGGCGACGGTGGTGGTACTGCTGCGCGATTAGCATCTGCGGTTTTTTGCGTTATTGCTCTCTTTCGTCGCTACACACCCGCTGCCACTGCTCGTGTGCGCCATTGTATTTTCTAGTATTGTAATTGCACGAGAGAGAGAGGAGACGACCCGCGCAACAATGAGGTCTTAAATTTTTTATAATTGACAGGGGAAATTTAAACTCGCAGCAGGTGGAGTTTTCTTTTATTCCGTTTTTTTCTTAGAGATGTGGTTAGGAGATAGATAAGAAATACGTGTAAAAAAAAATAATTAAATGGTATACGACGAAAAATTAAAATTTCAAAACAAACCTATTACTTATATCGATCAAAATAATTGACCAACCGATATTATTAATAAAATTTAATGGAATACCAATTTATTTTCCCAGACGTAAACCCACACACATAGGTTATCTCATTACCGTGAAGTTTACCTATAGTACATCAACTTTAATTTAAACTTTTTTTTCCCTTCGTCGTGAAAAACAAAAAAAGCGCGAACGCGCGAGCGTGCTCGACGTTGGAGATGATGTGAAAACGGGGCGGTGAAATAGCGAAAAAACGCGCGATAAACTGGAAAATAATTGGACCAGCTAAAAAAGTCTTAAAAACGTGGCGCGCGCGCTCTCTACTCTAGGCCTCTTTCCCTCCCGCGTGCACGCGCGCTTGCAGCTACCGAGCGAATGTATATAGTGTGCACGCGGGGCACACTCTACGAGAGTTATAACGGGATCCGGTAACGAGCAGGAAACAGCCGCGAAGTGTTTCGTCCATGCGCGACATGAGTTACAATTATTGTTATTACAAAGTGCAGCAGCGGTAGAGAGAGAGAGAGAGAGAGAGAGAGAGAGAGAGAGAGAGAGAATGGACGCGAACATTCGCGCGATCTTCTTCCCATCGAGCGATGGCCCCCGCGAATCCAATTTTCCTTGCAGTAGACGATATAACATGAGCTTAGGTTTTTGTTTTTTTTGTGTTCTCCAAAGTATATATAAGTGTTTGCGAAGGATTGAGTAGTTTTGTGATTAAGAGCTGAAGCTGTGTGTGTGTGTGTGTGTGTGTGCGCTTGGTCAGCGAGATGTGAGAGGAAAAAGGTGGGAGGGGTTGAAGGAAGATTGGCTATCACGAGGTAAACGCGTAATGAGGTTCGTGTGTCAACAAAAGCGGGAGTTTGTTATAAAGACTACCACTGTTATGACTCTCATCTGTGTAATTTTTCACTCGGACTTTTTTCTAATGAATTTTGCGAAATTATATAGAGAGCAAAGTAATTGAACAACGTTGGTCAGAAGAAAAATAACAAACCCTTGTAATAAACGTGTATTAAATTAAAAGAACTTCACGTGCCAAAAATCCCCGTACAAAAGGCATAATCTGCTTTACATAACAAAGAAACACTACTCGAATAAACCTAAGCTTACCAGGCACCATTCGCGGCTACGTCTGCGAATAAATCGCCACAAAGACGCGCGTCGTATATCTCATCATTTAACCTCGCGTTAACCAAAAGTTCAAATGCCATAGCACACAGCACTTCGTATTTCGTCGCTTATATTATGCTCTCTCGCACTCTTTTGAGAAACTGTCCCTGATAAACCTCCTCCGGACATTATATTCGCTTGTACGTAAACGCTCTTAAAGCACGAAAATGGCCAAACGTGAAACAGATCTCTACAGCGGTAGGGGCGCGCGCGCGCGCGAAAGTTATGACTTCCGAGAGAGGGAGAGAGGCAGCGCGCGGAAATCCGTCGCCCACGAGGCCCGAACAAAACGCGTGGGACTCGTTGAATCATAATGCAATAACGCTGCGAGCGACTCGAGGCTTATGGGTGTACATTTTTATCCTTACGTAATGGTGAATCACGCGCGACGCGCGATTTTTTTTTGTTTATATAGGAGGAGAAGAGAGGGAAAAAGATTGAAGTGTGTGTGTGTGTGTATCTATCGGTGTTGTGGCTATGGTGGTGGAGCTCGTTTGAATTTTAGATGCAGAGGCTCGAGGTTTTTGAGAGTGTTTGGTGTGTAGGTACCGGGGAGTGTGAATGAAATCGATCGGTGGTTTGGCTTGCGGCACAGAGTTTTTGAGAGTTATGTTGTGGTGTTTTTGTATATGAGGTATAAGCAAAGGAGCTTTGAAATTTAGAACGAGTAGTATAAATGAAATTAGAGCTCAGTTAACTCTTTTGTTTTTTACGATTTGGACAAGCGGCTAAAATCGTCGTTTTAGAACGAGATTATAAAGTCTAATTGAGCGAAACGAAATTGTGCCTACAATTGGAAAAACTGCAACTTTTCGAGAGTCAATATATAAAACGTAGCTCAATTAACGCGTGGCCTCCTTTAAATAATTAGAACAATGTTCCGATTCATTAACGCTTTCAGTCTGCGCCTATCTGACTCAGCTCTTCTCTAACCAACTTTCCAGAATTTACTGACAATTAAAGCCCTCCAAAAATCTACATTCTAAATTCTCCGCAGCTTTATATACCTTTATGAACATTGTCATATTTAATATACTGCGACATACACCTTATCCATATTAAACTTTATTAAAAAATTCTCATTGTTCGCGATAACCATCTCGTGACGACTCACGGGGAACTTTAAATTTCACTCCCTGTACGTATACGTCGCACACACGTAGTCGACTGCACATTTGCATCATGCAAAAATGAATTTCAACACGTGAAATAAGGTCGTAATGGTCGTCTGTCCTCGGCCCATAACCAACAATTAAACTTTTAAATTACACCCCATAACCACGCGACGATCGATATCCTCCGAAATTCAATTTCGCCGAATTCAGTAATCCAACGTACACGCAACAGGGGTGAGACACACACACATATATTGTATATACACACGAGCAAAGAGGACCATGAAATTTATTGCACGCACAGGCATACTACACTTCGTCTCCTCCCTCTATATGTGGTCACACCCATCGTCGAAAATAAACGCGAAGGTTAATAATCCTCGCGTACGGCCGATGCGCTGACATAGTTATCTTATCTTGATGTATGCGCGTATGTACACGAATTTCTTTCTTTCTTTCTTTCACGTCGTATATAGTGACGACTCTTCTCGCGCTCGCATTTATCGAGACACTGGGAAGGATAAGATCAGTTCCCTCGCGTGCGTTTAATAACACGCGCGTGATGCGCGTAATTTCGTGTCAACGTGTTTTGTTTACGCTGCACGAAGAAGACCACGAATTTATCAGTCGCGATGATATTTTGTATATAAACGAGCTATATGACCTTGTGATTAAAAGGCGGTACACAGTGCGGTTTGAAGGTTGCGCGAGAAAGTCGAGTAATTAATTCGATGGTACTTTGAGCGTATATAGTTTTATCTGCTTGGTAGAAGGGAAAAATAGAATAAAAGTGGCTGTGAAGAACGAAGGTTACGAGTGTTTTTCGCCTCTTAAACTCGCGAGATAGCGTGTAAAGTGTGGATGTACGGCGGCCGACTACGCGTTCAGGTTGATGGTATATTATATTTTTTGATGGAGTGTAAAACCGTAGAACTGTGAAGTGAATATACGTTTCTTTTCTGTATGACGGCTGCTGGATAAGGCGGCGATGATTAGTAAAGTGTATAACATTTTAAATTCAAATGAATAATAGTCAACGCTTTACGAGTGAACTTCGTAGAAGCTACCTGCATAATCTTTACACTTTTGAATTGCATTATACATTGCACATGCAGGTTTTGAATAAAATTGAATGAAAATTAAAATAGACTACTGATAAAGTAGAACAATATATAACGTATACGAATATTAATTTAAACGGTCGTGTACTATAAATCAGTCGGCAACTGCCTAATATGACGTTCTTATATGCTAGATAATGCGAGAACATCTCCTTGTTTCGACTGAGACAATAATTATACGTGGAGGTGGTTATCATGAGGGTAGCAACAATCATCGTTGTATAGTTATAATGTCTGTGCGCGGTTGAAACTCTACTACCTACCTACTTATCTACTCCTTATTTAAAAGCACTATCTTCTTCGTATTACAGTTCGGGGATAAGTTGCGGGTGCCCGTGCGCACTTTACCGCAAATGAAATGCATAGAAAATCCTTGTTACCATGCGAAATAGTACAGTGCACGAGCACGCAGAGAACGCGGTACAATCTCTTTATGTAAAAAAGAAAAGAATGAAAGAAAGAAATAAATATATATACACATTTTACTTCTTTCTCTCTTCGACCTACTTTATTTTCCGCACGATGTACATATACATATATCCTTCAAAATTTATGACTTGGTGAAAAAAATTCCAAAACGTCTTAAAATCGAAAGCCTTGCGAATATCCTCGATCGGCGCGAAGATATATTAGCACGATGATTTACGGTAGCGCGGAGCAAGACAAATAACCCGCGAATTACATAAAAAGAGAGCCTCCTATAAACGAAGCCTATATATATATACGTATGAGCGTTTCACCAAAACCAGTATATCTTCCGGCCGTATTCTCTCGCAATATCCACCCATTGGACTCGTACGCGTGCATTATTACCCAGTACTGCAATGATTTTCTCGCGTAGAAAGCTCGCTCGCATTGTCAGTGCGCGCCATAAATTACGCGCTGGCGCGCGCACACTCTCGTGTCCTTTTTCCTGCGCTCTCGACTCGAATGACTTCGTCTCTCCTACTCGCGTGTGTAACTTCACACTATAGAATATATGTATGTGTGTAGCTTATACAGTTCCAAATATACGCGGGCGAAAACTAAAGAAAAAAAAAGGTAAACGGGCGTTGGTCGCAAGAGAGGATAAATGAAGTTTCACTTCAAAAGGGCGGCAGCTGTAAGGAGGAGGAGGAGGAGGAGGAGGAGGAGGGAAAAAGGGAAAAATAGATGGTCGCGGGCGACCAGCAGAGTACACGGCGCAAAGAGAGAGAGGAAGTAGACAGGTTCTGCGAGGATGATTCACCAGTTTATGGCTCCGCGTGAGCGGCGCGCCTCCTCTTTCGGTTTTCGCCATGGGTAGGTGTATGCAGTGGATATACGCAGTGGCTCTCAAAGTCCAAAGCGTTCGGGTGCGATGTAGGCAAATATAAACCCCCCCTCGTGATTACGTGGAAATTTGAGGGAGACAGAAGTGGAAGAGAAGTGGTTTGCGTTTGATATTAGGGCTGGATTAATTTGGTACGTTTTTAGTGGAAGAAATTTTAATTAGCTTCATGACGAGATTGAATAAGAGTTCATATAGAGAATTTGATTTTATATCATTTTTGGAGGAATATTCCGACAAAATATTTGTAATGAAACGAACGTATATTCATATATTCAATCTTTTACTGTAAATGTAATTTGCAGGGAATATTTTACAATGATGGACGGACATACAATCATTATTAATTATTAAACAGCAAATTGAGGAATACAAATTATGTGTATTAATATAATTGACTTCGGACAATAAATATTTTGCATTTTTTTTATTTGGAAAATCATCAAAAATCAATTATTAATCAGATAAAAATAGCTATCAGCTTCAATCACCTCCTTTTATCACCTACACATTAAACTTCTCTCTCTCTCTCTCTCTCTCTCTCTCTCTCTTTCTCTCCCACTATAAAAAACCTCCATTCTAAAAATACCACATGTACAGTGCACTCAACTGCTTTCGCGCATCCATCCACGCATAAATATCTCGCTACACACTATATAACTCCCCTCCCATATAACAGCAGACGTTCGCGCTTTCTCGATCGGCTATATACACATAGTCTGTAACTAAACGTGTGATCCTCCACGTCGCGTATATACATATATATACACAACTCGACGATAAATCATTTCACGCCGATCGTCTGCGCGTTCGATGACTGCTATATTTGCCGCGGACTACGCGTGCGCGCCAGCAAATGCATATATGGTTGTTGTCACGTTCGTTTTTGTCATGCAACTGACGTGACTTTTGAATTTAGCGGGCTTGTACAGCAACCGAGGGTTTTTTTCTTTACTCCGCAAGAGGACGGGTCGCAGATTTATTCTTACAGGTTAAAAGTGATGAATTTAAAGGATTAATAACGTTCTTGTTAGACCTGTTGAAGAGTCGTTTTACAAATTTACTGCGTCACACAGGAAATGAGACGATTTTGTTAATTTTACGTAATGGGTATTTAATTTTGCAATTAGAAGCAAGTACGCGCAACAAGTAGAAACGCACGCTGCGTGTGAGTCACTTGAACTCGTTGCAATATCTCTCCTGTATTTTACAACTTTTCCGAGTACATATAAGCCTTATTCAATATATAAGCCTTTCCGCACACCGAAACCAGTTCGTAAATCAATCGCTTAATTTGTCCAGCTTAAAGACCCCGGTATATAACTCGCTTTGGATTCGCAAAAAGCTTATCAGTACCGCCAATAAAACGTCGATTTAACCGTCGTTTTTCCAATGCTGTCGGCAATCGAATTACCAGCGTTAATCAAAACTCCAAAACTAGCCAGTCAGCACTTCGAGGAATTACCATCCGGCAGATATAACTGGAAAAGCTCATAACCGCGCATGCTCGACAGAAATAACTGTATGCATATAGCGGTTGCAGCGTGGCGCATATAACCTGCAATTATCATTTTTCGACATTCCCTGCGCCTACCGAACATCTTCATCTTCAAACACACACACGCGAGCCACTCACTGCATACCCTGGCGCTTTGAAAATTTTAATAGCTTGTCGTATGGTAATACTGCAACGATCATCTCTCCTTCAGCCCCTTGCAAACCCTGTACCACGTGACTCTTAAACTTCTATATATAACCTATACGCGCCGAACGTACGTGGGACTTCAAAGAAATTTCGCGTTTTTCGCATCGCTTCGCTTTTAGGGGAAACTCTGCATGTACCTACAGATGTGCATATACATGCATGCATTCGCGCATGGCCGTAAAGTGCAAACCTTAGTCGTTTGCAGATGCGTGGAATGCACTGAAGGAAGAAAGAGTGAGAGAGACGTGTATAAGTAGGTTACTCGCGTCTCTCCGTCTGTCTGTCTTCGAAACGTTTTACCAGAGCTCGTAATCTTTGCTACGGTAGCGTCGTCGTCGTTGCTGCCTGGCGGAACTGAGTGTCTTGCCCGAGCGCCACGAAGCTACGTTGCTGGAAGTGTACGGATGTGTGGTAGGAGAGAGCGATGATGGTGACCGGTAGCGAATTCTTTATACGGAATTAGAATTGTATTGCTGTGGGTGAGTTTGTACGGTTGATGGAAAATGTTTAGAATTGTTTCTCAGGCGTGGAATAAAATAGCTTATTGTCTAATAACGTTTAGCTCACTAAATAAGTCGGAATATATATGATTCAAAGAAAGATGTTGTAAATTGTATAAATGCGGTGATAAAATGCTTTGTCGGGACGCGGTTTACGATTGAGGTTTAATAAGTAGAGAAGATAATATTGATAGGGAATTGTAAATACAAAAGGTTTATGAACTTATGAAAGCGACTGTACATCGAAGAATAGATTTAGCAATTAAAAAAAAAAAGTGAAACGAATGATATTTCCACGGTTACGTACAATAATAGAAGAGAAAAAAGATTACATAAGGCCTCAGAAGGAGTTTGTAGCGCGTAAAATAATTTTAGGAAGTAATCTTCCAATGTATGTTAAGGTTGTAATAAACATGTTTTTTCAATTTTCTTGTAATTAAAATTGTTATGGTTCACGTGGTATTTTCAACGAACGTTAATGCAAGTTATTTCCTTAAATCTCAAACTTTAGAAACTACTTCGAAATCTAAGAATACTACAAAGAATAATTATATTATGTTCAGTGTTGGAAAAAAAGTCTTAATAGCAATAAGATGCATCATAATATTTGACGAGTTGCAATTACTTCCTCAGCTGTTCCAGCCTTTACTCAACTAAAACCTCCAGTTAATATTCTCAGTGTTATTCGCAAAGTAAAAAAACTCAGAAATCCATTTGCAGCTTCAACGATTACTCGACTATATACTTCGCACAGTTATACCAAAAAAAAAACCAGTATACTACAATCATTTTCTCTCCCCTATCAATCGAAACTACATCATCCTGAAACCTCAAAAACCACCGCGTACCACCGCTACCACTTTTTATCCATTACAATCCAATCGCTTCAACCTCGGATCATAAACACTACTCGCAGGACACACAATATCGCGCGTATATCTACTTCGAAAGCGAAAAGAGTTTGAAAACATCACGAGGCCACTCGCGCGCTCCTTTTTTACCCGTAGTCGCTCTCTCTCGCAGGCGCTCGGAAATTCCTCAATGCAACGATCGCTCTTATCGAGCGTGACCGTTCTGTACTAGTTCGCAACCGCGACGGCAGCGCGAGGTACTTACTATATATACACACACACACACACACACACACACACACACACACACACACACACACACACACACACACACACACAC
>JAYJLV010086067.1:0-13657 GCA_036873485.1 Torymus texanus | reverse complement strand
CAAATCAAAATACCGCGAAGCGGGATAGTTATCGTGGCACTTTTGTAGATGGGATTCTTTTCGTGGTGAATGCTAATAGGGAATAGTTTTCGTGACGTATTTTAGCTAAGATTCTTTTCGTGACGAATTTTGATGGGGGATAGTTTTAGTGGCATTTTTGAATGGGATAGTCTTCGTCGGCACCGGCGATAAAGTCTTCTTCTCAGCACTTAAAGACATCGTAAACAAACCTATACGCGTGTGAATTTAGAAATTGACTATCATTACACTGTAACCGCTGGATATGCACATATAAAACGAAATATTCTTTTTAGTACCATAGATGAAAAATTGAGTTAATGCTTATCATTAGAAGCTTTGAAGTATAATTTCGGATTACACGCATTTATCGACATATAAAAGATCAAAAACTTCTCTTTTTAGGGATTAAAGGTAAATCAAGCCATTCATATGTATCAGACCCATAACTTTATAACGCATACATATACTTTCATGCATTGTCTATTGTATGCGCCTCGAATCCCGCTGGGACTAACACATTTTAATTTATAAACCAACTCTTACATTTACTGCCATAAATATATCAAAATTAATCTTATTACAGGGCACCTCTCGGCTGAAATAATGTAATCCACATTTTAAATACCATACTGACTTAGATTTATAACTTTATTATAACTACCCTATCTAACGCACTAAGCTGTACAAATTAAGGCAGCGCCGCACAATATCTGCTGAATTATTGCATCCATCCGAGCACACAAAGCAAATTACAGCCGAGCAGATTTCGCAACATATTACCTTCGATTCTCCCTTTCCGTTTGCCCCATCCTTAGCACGTATAAAGTTATTATATCGAAAGAAGAGCATATATATAACATTTGCGCGCATTCATCCCCACACATCCATATATCTCCATTAGACCGCCACTCGGTGTCATAATCTCCACACATCATCTCTCTCAACCCCTTTGACAACAATAATCATAAAAAACGAAACCTGCGATGAAAGAAAGAGAAAAAAAAGAACCAACGCGTGATCATTTCGAAGCTACTGCTCTAGCCCTAAAGGAACGAGGTTCCCATTCAGTAGCACGACATTACCGTACTCCAAATCCAAACGTGTGTATATATATACACACACACACGTATACATTTGTGCTGCTCCCTCTTTCTCTCATTCGCTCTCCCCGGCATTTGGCAGAACTTCAACAATGCTCGGCCGCGTGCGCGAACCCGCGTTAAGTAACAATGGTCGCGCGGCTAGAGCACACATATAGAGCCTTCGTCGTTGTCGTCGTCCCCCCCTGAAGGGCTACATTTATACATATATATGTACACGGCCACTCGAAAACATTCGCCCATTTCCTCTCGCTTTTTGTTGTGATTCATTCAGAGGCCCTCGGCACATAATGAGGCAAGAGAAAGGGAGAGCGGCGGCGAATCTAACGCGCGTGCGAGCAATCCGGTTCCCTCTTCTATCTTTCTATATGTGATTCTTTCCTTTGCTTCTCTCGCTCTCTTTATTAGCGCTCTTGTTTAGCGCTCGTGTAGTCGAGTTATCATGTCCATCGGCAGCTAGAGAGTCTGGTTCGTTTGATAGAGTGGTATCATCTTCAAGCTTTGTTTGATCGCTTTTTTTCGAGAAGAAAGGGTGAAAGAAATTCCTGACCATGACACGATACAAACTTGTTCTTTGATCCTACAATGATTCGTTTATTTTTTTTTTTTCTTAGACAAACTGGTTCAATATCTTTTTCCTTTATTGGTTCGTGAATAGAGACAATAGATTTTATATGTGCAAATAATAATAGCATTTTGTATCTTTTAATATAGATTTCGAATTTTCTTGGAATATCAATGTAAATTGATAATTATTTTCTTAAAATCTTAATAGTGTATAACAGTTATTGATCGGCGGAACAATTATTTCAATTCTTCGCAGAACAACGTTTAACTCTAAACCATGCCATCCGCACAAAGACCCTTTCGTTACAATGCAATAATACTGCGACTGTTTAGCTTTCCACTTCTTCACTGGTAATTATTTTGCCCTCTTTTTCATTTCTACGCTGCTGATGACTACGGCACAGTTGCGTCGCTTGCGTAACGAAAATGAGGAATAGAGACGAGCGAGAGGAAAAAAAAAAGGAAAACGAGGAGAAAAAATACAGCGAGGTACATTGCTTTCCTCTCCCAACCCCTGGTATATAGCGTGCACGTCGCAGAAAAAGAGTGAGAGCCTAATTAGTCGCACCAATATTTTTCCATTGGAAACCGATCTCGAAGTCGTCGGGAAGGGGGGGGGGAGGAGGGGAATAGAAGGGGGAGCTAATGGAGGAGTCGAGCGCGCGATGCCTCCGGGAAATAACAAAATTTACTGCGCCCCCGGGCAGCCGAAGAAAGACGAGGAAGAAGCGAGCTCGACAACGGCGCCGACGACGACCTTTTTTGCTCCTTTCTCTCTCTTTCTTTCTCTCCCTTGCCGTCCCTGCGCTGCATTTCTTTCTCAATTTTCCATCTTACAGCGCCGAGTACGCGCTACTAAGCGTAATAAAAATAAACGCTTAACCCCTCGGTTATTGAGTCCTTCTGCTTTCTCGCTCGTGTCCTTCGTTTTGCGGAATACACGTTTAATAAGCGGGAAACCTATTTTCCGATCTTTAAGTGCATTTTTCCTCGCATTATCCCGTAATCTGTTTTCACTCGAGGCTCAAACGCGTGCACGTGGAGTGTTTCGATCGACGATAAATAAACAGAGCGCAAACTACGAGTGTATGAAATCAAAGTGGAATTTTAAACTTTTGCCGAGTCATGCCGTCATGTGTATATATGTATATACTCATCACAACGTTTATCTTAAAATTGGGTCACGATGTTTTTTCAGCGAATAAATATTTATCGATGTGCCAAACGTGGAACTTGAAATGTATATACTATACGAGCGACTTCGTGAAATAATCTCCACTGACAACTTTAATACACTTTTTTTCAAAACTTATAAGAGTATTACGCTTATATATCCACCTAAAGAAGCACTAACTACATTTCTAATTTGTTAATAACTTCCGCACCGCAACGTGGGCTCGAAACGAGCTAAACTTTCAATCACGGCGCATACACGTTACGCGATCGTAACCGCGTAGTACTGCAGCACTATACTATGCTGCTGCTGCTGGCCTAAATGCTCTTGTAGAGGAGATAGAGGGAAACGCGCGTTCGCCCGGTCTATTTACATCCTAGAGCTCACAATTAAATCTTTATCTTTGTCTTTTGTCTTTGTCTTATCTTGCCGCTCCTCGGTTGTCCTACAGTAATAAGGCGGTTTGCGCGGCCCAGTATCTCTCTCTCTCTCTCTCTCTCTCGCTTGCTCGTTCGCTCACTCCCTCCTACAGCTGAGAGTTTCTCTCATTAGACGGAAGGTAAATTAGCAAGCAAAGGTAAATACACGAGCGCGCTGCCGTTCTACTATTCCGAAAGCTGCCTCCTGCTTGTTTTTCCGCGTGTGTGATTCCATCCTCCGATGCTGCTTTTGCATTTTCTTCTTCTTTTTTTTTCATATTAATAATTGCTCCAGAAGTTGTTCGATTTAATTAACTTTTGAGATTATATTATAAGAGAATGTATATCGGTTTAAAAAATAATAATCCTGAATTACCTGTTACTATAATCTTTAGATCGCCGTAAATAATCGTAGCTTTCGATTAATAGTACCTACACAATTATAACAAATTTTTCTATACACAATCACGATTACTATAACTTAATCTTTCCTAAAACCACATAACCATAAAATATTTAGAAACTTTCTTCACATATAAGACCGAAACCACATAATGTTTCTCATTTATCTTAGACTATAATCATTCTATCCTACCACAATATAATAAAACTATTGATATTGACACTACACCAACGAAGCGACAATTCTCCACCCCAACATTTTCCCACGCCCCTGACGTCTAGGGCAAAAACTGCAACCGCCGCAATTAATTAAGCCCGCAAATTAGCAATAACGGCGAACGTCTCAGAAATACTAATAATCACCATTGTCATGCGCCTCGCGCGCCCCTCGCTCTGTACGCCGTGTGTGTCCCCTCTCAGGGGGACGCGTCGCGATGCGAGCATACTGCAGTGTATAACACGACCTGTGAGATTGATTATTCCCCCGTCGGCCCCGAAACTTGCGCGCGCGCCCCGTCACTGATAATAAACTCGCGGGGATGATCTTGGCATCGAGGTATATAACCCAGCTGCTCCTCCCTTATGTACATATACTTATTTTTTCGTTCTCTTTCTCTTTTAGCTGAGCGACATTGCCTTGCTGCGTTGAGGCTTTAATCGATTTCAGCCGTGATGAAGTGCGGGAGAGAGAGAGAGAGAGAGCGCAGGGTTAATGCTCCGCGAGTAATTCGATGATTCCGAAGGGGAGTATAGTGGGCCGATGCTGGTCATCGCGTGAAGTATGCAGGCGCGCGCGTGCCTGCGTGTGTGTGTGTGTGTGTGTGTGTGTTATGTGAAGTGGTAGACAGAGGGCGAGGTCACGGAGGAATCTAATCGTTGAATTAATTTAATTGATACGCATATGCTTGTAGTAGATCTGCTTGAATCTTTTTGTTTGGATTGATCAATAATTTTATGATGTTTTATATATAGGCCAAAGGTTATTGTGTGATTGATTACAAAGACCTGTTAGCTAAAAATTGTATATAGTAGAATGACCTTTTTCCATAAATTCTATTTATTGATTTTATTTTAATAGCAATTTGAAAAGAAGCGTATCCCTTAAATTAAAATAAGTAAAATTCACTGAGAATAAGTGAAATTTATTAATACTAATTTACATAGTACACATATGGAAGGGATGTTAAGGATTTTAATTATTATGCACTTGATTTAAAAAAAATTGAAAAGATTTAAATATAGTATACAATGAAGGCAATTTATGCCAGTCGGTTCATGCCACATCTATATATCCAGAGTCGTCAGTCTAGACAGAGTCGGCACATGCAACGCATTATCTCTCTCTTCACTTAATAAACACTACTTAACATTTAATAAACGGATTATTCCCTTTTATAAACCCAACCGTAAACGAATACGGCGGACTCTATTTTATCCAGTCATCGTAATATTTAATTAAAAAATAAAGTACGAAATTTTGCAAGCTACTTATTTTTTCAAGCTGCTTTACCAACAGAACGAATTATTCGAAATATTATTAATAAATAATTATTATTGTACATTAAGATCCGCCATTAAATATAAATAAATTATTAACGCAAACCCGGGATATAAAGCTTTTAATACACCTTTCGTATAGCACGCGCGGGGTCGCAACGGCCTTCGGCGACGCTCTCCTCTCTCTCACGCGTATATAACTCTCTCTTTCTCTCTCTCTCTCTCCCGAATCCATAAAAATACCTCGGACATTGCATTTCCATTTGCAGCGACACAAGGAAACTAGCAGTAACGAAGAAATAAACGACGTTATTTCGCGCCCTTCGCCAAGCTCGCCGTCGCGGGAAATACGACTTCTCTCTTCTGCGCCGCCGCTCCCGCATAATAAAAGCAGCGGGAGAAAAAGCGTCGTCGCGTCGTCGCGGCCGACGGCTAATTAATTTAAAACGATCTCTCGCTCTCTCTCTTTTCTGTACACCCCGCAAGGATGACACGGCGGAGGGAAAAGAAGAGTCGTGTGAGAGGGAGGCGCCGAATGAAATATATTAACGCACGTGGATGGAAGGAAATGTATAATTTTTGTGCGCGTAAGAGAGTAAAATACGCGCAGGTGGAACGGTTTAGGATTACACTTGCGAAGAAAATACTTAATATATATGAGATTTTGTTAGAATGAGGGTGCAGAGGGGAGAGATTACGGGAGCGGAAAAAGTAGGGCGGGTGAGGGAAAAGTGAGGGAGAAGTGATGAGCGTGAGGGTTGGGGGATGATTTTCGTGGCGGTTGATGTTTTGTTTTTTTTGCGTTCGGTGATATTGGGGAAATAATAAAGCTCGCTTGTTTAATGTACTGAAAGTTCAGTCGATAGTGCGGGAAGTGAGAGAAAATTGTGTCGCAGAGACTTAACAGTACATTTTTTATCAAATAAATATGCGAAAGAAATATTGAAGACAGGACTAATTAAAAATAATTTTTTCTATGAAAAGAATAACTATTTATTAAATCTGATAACTTTTCGTAGAACTTCTATTGTTAACAATAATTACGAAATAAGTAAACATGTATGAATCTTTTAATGAAATAATAGGAAAACTTTCTTTAATAGCACAACATTTCCGACTGTATTCGCAACTAGAGGAGAGCTTTTCCTATTTAGAACAATAATACGTTAGTAAAATCTTTACTGTTGCAGGCGAGCAATTTTGTTAATTTTAACTTTATTCGTCCGTTAGCAATGAAGAAAGTTTCTTTTACACTACGAGCTCCATAACAGTTACCTTTTTATTGTTGGACCGCTGCTTTTACCACTTCAGCTCAGCTGCAATTAACCTACACACGAAATACGATACTACGTTCTACTACTTACAATCATACAAGTGCAATAAATATTTTAAATTTAACTTTATTCGTCAAATAATTTCATTCGCGAATAATACGCAGAAATCAGTTTTCCGCAAATTACAATAAGATTTCTGTAATAAAGCTCCCTTAATATCATTCGTTCCGGCGAAGAGAGCAAAAGAATGCAAAAAGTGGAACGCCCTCTGAAGAACAGAGACAGTAAAAGAATGAACAAGGCGTAGCAAAAGCGGAACATCAGGATTCGCGAAGAAGAAGAAGAAGAAGAATGGGGGGCGAGATGGAGAACAACGAAGTCGCGGAGCGCGGCAGCGTCTTGCCGTCTTTTCAGAGAAGCGACGGGGGGAAGCAGCGAGCCGACGACGACCACATAACTTTTGGATTAATTAAATTTGAGCCCGGTTAAAAGGATTAATTAGTAGCGAGTACTTTTGCCTCCTAGGCGCCGCGGCGTAGAGCCGAGGCGACGCGACTATATACTAAGAGGAGAGAGCCGCAGGACTAAAGTTTCATTCGGCAGCTGGAAGACTCAAGAGAGAGAGAGGGAGAGAGAGAGCTGGCCGTCGCGCGTTTTTTACACACTTTCTTTGCGCGACTTATTCCCGTCGTCCGTATTGCAGTCAGATGGTAATTATGAAGGCTAGGAAGGGTGTTGAAGGATGTTGAAAGGTTCCGTATGATGTGTCAGTGTGTTGCTTTTTTGCAACTTTAAAAAAAAGCTGATATATATGCAAGCAAAAAAAAAATGATTTAATTTGTATGATGGTTTCGGGATGTAACCATCGCTTTCTAATTGAATGCATTCGTTCAACTTTCTATTTCTGGGTAAATTTAATTTCCTGTAATCTATTAATTCATTATCTGCTTCTGTGCTTTTGAGAAAGCTTCATTTTTAACACTTATAATTTACCTTTTCAAAGAAAATATATTATAAATTATACATCGAACTTTATCTGAGTAACAGTTACAAATACAACAAATAATTGTATTATAGATATTTATAATTTTTGAAGAAATACGTTAATTCGTAGAATAATTATATAAATTATAATATTATTTGCTCTTTATTAAATTAAATAAATATTGCTGCCTTGCCTCCACATCAATTTCATCATTTCGCCAAATAAAGCGGCCTTTTTAACTTAATAACATCCAAATTTGATTGAATACACCGCTGCTGCAGCGGAATTTCATCGAATTTTCCGCTTTCTCGGCAAATAAATAAAAGATAAATAACGTAGCTGTGGTGGTCGTGGCTTTCTCTCTCCGCATGCGGGGACGAGAAACGTACACCGGCCGCGTAACGGCCGAATCTCCGTATGAATCAGAGTCTCGCATTCTGGAGGCGTGCCAAGAATTTGTCCGGCGATGCAGCGGCTTGTAAAAATTTCAATGTTATTAGGATCGAGCACTAGGTGAAAATATGTTACTGCCTCTCCGCGCAAGCCCATCGCGCTCATTCATCGGCAAATTCTGCGAATGAAGTCTCGTCGTTCCTATATCCTACTTTTTTTTTATTTTCCCCCTTCAAATGAATTTTCATCCGATTAGATCCTTTGCCTCCCAGTATGCTCATAAAGTCCTCGGATAGATCTAACCAATATTTTTCGGTCTTCTAAGAAATTTCTATGAAAAAAAAGTTATGTTTCTCATTTTCTTCTAATAACTTCTTATATAATTGCTTCACGTTTAAGAAAATTCAGCTATTACGTGACAATTACTTCTGACCTAAACTTCGAATCAATACCAATACCAAAACCTAATCTCGTCAACTGTATTTCTTATATATATACGCACTCCATCCAAATCCACAGACAACGAAAACAGTTGATCTACCATCCCTAGTACAAGATTAGCGCTAAGGTCGCGAGTATCTACGTCTCTCCTCCGCACTCGCGCAGGACCGCGTAGCGAATTCGGTTGAGACGCAGCAAACCACGACGACCTCGACTGCTCTCTCTCGAAAAGACTCGCCCATACCCTCAAGACACGCGCCCGTGCGCGTCGCTCTCTTTCCCGCGTTGTGGAAGTAGAGCGCACGGGCTGTGGAAGTTCTGGAAACTGTCGGGGCGTAAAGGGTATAAATGTGGAGGTAGTGTGCGTCGTCCCCTGGGGGATACTCACAGTTGCCGGTGGCTCGGTGATCGATGTCTCTCTACCTCTAGCCGCAATTTGAACAATGTCTCTCGGGCTGTCTTCCCTCTCTCGCGCCCTCACTGCGGCTGTCCCTCCTCTACTCTCATTCCTCGCATTCCCGTGCTCGCGTAAAATGAACGCGCGAGCCGCGGCACTAGACAATGAGGGGAGAGAGGAGGGAGAGGACGGAGGGCGATGCGGGTCCATTCTTATTTACAATTTTACGCCTGGAGGAGAACGGCACGCGGCGGTAGTGGCGGCGAAAAAGCGAGTGCAGACGTTGGGTGAGCGCGCGCCGCCGCCGCCGGCCAGCCGCCCTCCGGGCACTGCTGAGGTACTTGAACTTGGACCCTGGATGAGGTGCTCGTCGACGAGAGGAGTGGTGCTTGATTCACTTCTTTTTTTTTTTTAACTGAGTGAGAGTGTTTTATTATAGGTGTTGAAGATAGTCCTGTTTTTAAGGTTTCATTTCGTTGTTCTATACAGATGTTAAATACTTGTAAAAACATCTATTATTATAATTATAGTGTTATTTCGTTACAAGCTTGGTGATATTGATATTTTAATGCATTTCCCGATGAGATATTTAATCATAATTGTCTCTTAATAATCTTGAATTGTAACTATCAATTCGAAAATAGCGGAGCTTTTCATTTTTCCAAGTGGCAAAAGCCATTTCTATTCTTTTACCAGGCGCGCAATCTTCAGATAATCTCGAAACGAGATCAATATAGCAGAACTGATCAGAGCTCGATTCGCGGCCCGAGTCAATTTTGCCCGCGAGCTCGCTAGGGTGCATCAAAAACTAACAGAATCGCTCGTCTATACCTACTAGACTATACCAGCAGCAGTATAGTACAGCAATACTCGAACATCCATTAATCAGGGCAAAGGCAACAGCAACAACCGAGCTCGGCACTCGCGCGCGCGTGCAAAATAATGAAAAACCAATTTCCAGAGGAGGATCGATTTCGCTCACCAGCCTCATCCCTCTCACCGGGTGGGTGAGAAAAATCGCCGCCACTGCCATTGATAGCTATATAGCAAGCACGTTTCGAGCTAGCTCTAATGTAAGCGAGCGTCGTTAATTTCTCGAGAATTCGAATTCGCAAACCCGGGAGAGCGAAAAGCCATGGGGGCTGGTATATAGCGTTGTATTCGCTGCTACTCTCTACTATAGCTGTGTGTGTATGTATATACACGCGCGCGGCTTGAAATTCCCGGCATGTCCCGCGAAATGAGTTGGATATAGGTACTCGAGAAGAGAGAGAGCGAGTGGCTGGGTGAGCCCTCGCGCGATGTGGGTCCATTCTTATTTGCCATTCCGGCGACGCGGGCAAAACGCTGAGACGAAGAGGGAAGAGAGGGAGGAGGGCGAACGGACGGAGGGCGCGAGACGACGTCTCGCCAGGGAGAACTTGAGAAGAGAGAGAGAGAGAGAGAGAGAGAGAGACTAGTGAGTAAGCGTTAAAAAGTGCCCACGGGGGAAGCGGATATTGCGATCGAGCGGATATTGTATAATTAGAAGTGGGCTCTTACTTTATTTTAATTTTAAAGTTACTTGGAATTGTATGAGAGCAGGCTGTGTAATTATATGATATTCGTGAAAATTTTATAATATAATTTGCGTTCACATGGATTGAAGTAATTGCGATTGACGTTTGTTCGATTCGAGCGTTATTTAACAAAAATGATAGGAATCGACGTTGATTATAAAATATTTGACATACTTTAATTTAAACACATTTATACATCGTATATTTGCATCGTAAAATAATAAATATATACGGAATTTATTTAAATGTATAAATATCTTTATATACGGTAACATGTTTCATTTCGTTCTTCGCTTACACTGTGAAAAGTTTGTTTCATTTAAAACTCTATCTTCTTTTGAAAATATTACATTTCGCGTTGTAGTTGCAAAAATATCAAAAGAAATACGTACATATATATACACTTTTTCCATTTTTTTGTTATAAACTGAAAAAATCCCGAGACACGTGCCGTAGAGCAAAAAGAGATCAAGAAAGAAAGAATGAAAGAAAGCGAGTTGAAAAATGCCCGGGGCCAGTATGGAAATGTTGGCAGAAAAGAGCGAGAGGGAAAAAGTCGACGACGCTTTCCGAGTTTTCCATCGTGAGCTTTTCATGATCCGACTGGAACTCGGGGAGGGCGCGGCGCGCAATCATAAGTCTCGTACTGGGAGGCTGAACAAACGTTGCCTCCTCCGAAATGTTTTAAGGATATGACTACCCTTGGATAACGGGGGTGGGCATTATTACTTATTCCTGAAACGAGAGGAGCCGAGTGCATGGAATTTTTATAATTCCCCCACCCCCCTCCCGTCGGGAAGAATGGTTTACTGTACCGGCTACCATCGCGTATTCGTACGGAATAAAAATTAAGTTTTGATAACGTTTATTGCATTGTGAGCTTTAGGAATATAGAGCTTTATGCAATTTCCATTGCAATAGATGTGTAATAGACTCTTAAGAATTGTAGTACGTAAATCTTGGATATAAAGGGGGATGACTGTGATATTGAAGATCCTTTGAAGGAACTTTTGAAACTTGTATTTTGGTATAAATACTGCCCCAGAAAGTAAGATTTATAACGGAAAATCAACTGAGGAAACACGGAGAGAACTAAATTTACTTTTCCAAAGTTCAATAAAACTGCATGTTTTACAGGATTCATTTATTTCTATTCTTGCAAACTTCTGAATTTCAAAATATTATTTACAAAATTTTTCTCCGTTGTAAGATTCAAATGTTGATTGAAATATACAATTACTTTGTATTTAATAAAGTTTTGATGCTGTGGATATAGCATCATTGCTCAGCGTTCATTGAAATATTTATTTATCTTATTTTTAACCTTTCTCTCACCGCAGGTACAGAAAAGATTAGTATTATAGAAAAACCTCGCGAAAATCACACAACATACAGGCGTACAGAATCGTTTTATCAGGCACTACCTACTAAAGAAATCACGCAAAACGAAACGGTGAAATCCCAGGCCGAAAAAGCAAGTTGCAGTCGCATTTATACCAACCAGCTCTGCGCTTTTTTCAGCATCAGCCCCCCGGAACGATTAGCGCCCGGCGTTCGCGTCTAACGACCGCGAAATGCCGCGAAGAGGGAGAGAGGGAAAGAGCACCGTTAAGCTCACGCGAGGGAGACGACGTCACCGCAGCGCAGCGGCTCTTCGCGACTTTTGTTCGCCGATATTCCAAAGTTCAAGGAGCGATTCTCCGCTCTCTCTCTCTCCCGAGACGAAAAAACCCCTTCCTTTCTTTTTCAATTTCTCCCAGCGCGAGGCTCTTTTCCGTCTCTACTGCTGCTGCTGCTGCGTTCCCTAATCGTCCGCCGCGCCTTCGTGTCTCTCGTTTTATCTTTCCGTCCGTCTTTGGAACGTATGAGATCTTCTTTCCGGCCGCGATTTTCTTGATTGCAGCTCGGCGAACGGTCTTTTTCTCGTTTTCAACTATACAGCGCTGAATTACGGCGTGAATTTTTTACAAACTCGTGCGAGGAGCTCGTGCGCGCGCGCTCCACTGGTTTCCCACGATTAAATCGTAACCTTTACAACGCGAGACTGCCTACTGTAAAAGCCCGAGAAAAATAAAACTGAAATGTGGAATTGGCGCGATATACTGTTAAAGTTTACGCGGTTTTCATAACCTGTACCTGCTATTGCAACATGTAATTTTTTCTTCTTTATTAAAATTTGATTTCGGAGGAAAAATGCTTGATAATATTATATATTTTCTCAGAATTTTAATATGCTTGAACTTCTTTCATAATATTACTATGAAAATCGTAAAAAAAATATAAAAAATAAACTGTTTTTTTCCACGACTACCTTAACAATTCATATACTTCACAATCATGCCCCGCGTATATACTTATAAACATAGAGTAGACTCTTATCCCATCTAAATCGCCACACCAAATAAATCGCTTTCACACAGCAAAACGCTGAAAACTCTTTGTAATCCGCTTCTTCCTGGCGCGCACAATTCTACGGTAGGTCATCCTCACCCGGAGCGAGGAATTGAGAGAGAGAGATTTTAATTTCACTGCGCGCCCGGTAGAACCGAGAGACAAGCGCGAGTGAGCGCAAAAGAGGAGCACGAGACAACGACGACGGGAGAGCGTAGAATCGAGAGGAAGCGAGAGAACGACGAATCCGCGAGTGGAGCTCGTGTGGAGGCAGATTAACGGCTTAAGGGGCGAGCTTTGACTGCGTACGGTAGCAGCAGTAGTAGTAGCACCGGTGAAAGAGGAACGAGGATATTTCGAGATCAAGGTTCAGCCGGATGCTTAACGCGCGTGCGTTCGCGAGAGAGAAAATTATGTGCTGAAAGTGTGTGAGAGAGAGAGAGAGAGAGTCGACGCATTGTTTCGATTTAATTTAGATTTATTAAGCTAGACGTCGCCTGTCTTTCAACGACTAAACGAGCCCTAATGGCGCGTACTGTATGCATTATATCTCGAGGCGCGCGAGCATCGTGTTTTGCAATTTAATCATGCTAATTTATGCGAGCAATCGATTTTCTCGAGCGTGTGGATCGCTCGGTCGCGATCTCGTGTTGTAATTGCGTCTTAATGATTGTTTATACGGTGCTGAGTAAACGATAAATGTCAAACGGACATTTGTCCGCAGAAGTGTGCGCCTTTAATCGTTATATTATGCGGGATGAGGTCTAGTTTATAAGTATATTTCAAGTAAGAGGCGTACAATTTGCATAAGTAATATCGCTGTTTGCGTGAACTTAAATTAGCAATACCAATTCATTCGTTCCACTGTGTATTATTGAATTTAAATGATGAACAATATAAGTATCTTTTTGTTAATATTTTTTTCCAAGAAAAGCTATATTTTCTTTCAGAAAGGTGCATTTCCCGGTAAAAAAAGTTTAGCTAAAAAAAATAGCTGTAAGTAATAGGTGAAAAATATAACTGTAATGCATGGATTT
>JAYJLV010086046.1:0-13658 GCA_036873485.1 Torymus texanus | reverse complement strand
CATATTTTATTTTTAATAAGCTTAAAACTGTGTCAATTGCTCGGTCGGTAATGATACGGCTATGGCATCCCCTTAAGCACAATTCAAGTGGAGATTGACAAAAGTTTTAATTATGGGCATGTACCGTTTCAAAGACATTTGACTATACAATTTTTAAAAAATATAGAAAATATATTTTACATAATCAAACAATAAATTAAACAACCTCAATCTAATTTTGCGAATACCTGCACAAATGAATTATCGACTAAACTCTGAAAAACTCAGTGCGATGTAAATTCGTCTAGAAAATTTCCGATTGTCAAACAAGTACAATTGCGCCGATACTTGTCAAGCTGATTTCCCACTTTGAAAGCCATAACGAATAAAAGAAAAAAAAATTACGACGCTCGCATTCCGCATACCAACACGCACTTCTCGCGCCGCATTTGCTGCTAATGCGAGATCAAAACGACAGGTAATTAGTCAGAATTGTCGCGCTGAATCAAATTCCTCTCCCCGAAGCGATAACGACTAAGCACAATTGATTTCGCGTACAACTGAACGCATACCTGCGCTCGAATGTGTATTTAAGCTTTACATCCTCATACACGTGGAATTTCACCCATGTACTCGCTGGTTAATCTTACGGAAACTACGACCAGTCGCTCGAAAATCTCTGTCTAGCACGCGACAAGCGCGCGTGTATACATATCTCGCATATATACACGCAACTCTAGATCAATATGCAGTGGCTCCAACGAATCAGCCGGTCCGCGTCGTCTCGTCGCCTCTACTGCTTCCTGCTCCTCCTCCAATTACTCGTCATCGTCACTGCAGCACCGAGAAATTCCGAGTAAGAAAAACCGGCCTCTTGAATTTCACCGTCTTTCGCGCTTTGCTGCACGCCCGCGAGAGACTGCAAGTACAAATGTGGGGGGAATACACAGACATACACTGTCTTATGTATGTTGTATTGCATATGTCTGACAGGTATGTGTATGATGTATGTGTTATAATAATGTGGCATGTGTATGGATGAAGCCGGCCTGACGAGGAAATTTAATTTCGCGCGTGAGTTGAATTTGCTGCGCTTCATCGTCGTGTCGACTGAATAACTTACTTATTTTTTCGTTTTTTTTGTATTTTTTAGTTCGCAAGTGTAGTGTGTACTGTTAGTCGGGCGTATTGGAATGCGTATGTGATATATGAGTGGTGCATATATATGCGCGCTTATCGCGGTAGAAATTGGTGCGCTCTTGTATATACTTGATTGATAACGAGTTTATGGCGTTAGGTGAAGCATTGATTGCGTCAGGTTTGATACTAAGATTAGAGATCAAGTCCGTGTTTTCTTTGGGGAATACCGTAATTGCAGACTAATCGAATTAGAACAAGAACTAAGAAATGTAGTTTGGCACTATTATTCCATTAATTCTTTTAAATATACCCTTTGCGCAAAACTTTAAAAAAATCTTTACTAGTTTTCATGCACTAAATAATTACAAATAATAAATAAAGATTTATTTTCACGTTATAAGCAAAACCGTTTTATTTATAAAAAGACTTTTGCAATATTTAATGGATCAAAACTTATTCTAAAGATTCTTTTACGAAAATTAGTATATCACCTCTACTATTTGATCTTCAGATTTATCTATTATGGGTTCACTAGTCAAATATCAAAATATATACAAATCTACATCAATAAACTTTGCATTTGACGGTCATTTAGCAAGAACCTTATTAGTAGTTCTGGATTCACAAATAGAGATAAATATATTATGCAGATGATTATTCATTATTATTACGAATTAATTATCATGAATAAAGAACATTTTTTACAGTCCTCTTACTCATAATACTCATTTACTAAAAAATAAATACGTTGATCCTCTTAAAAACAAACAACTCAAAAAAATCTTTCCTCGTTCCCCTGCTATACCATCGAATTAAACCCTCTTCAAAACCATATACCAAACTTTCTACGTTCCGCACTGACTTTCCTCTTATTCTATATACCCTTGCAGAACAGGTGTCAGCGGCGCAACCGGGCAGCGGGTCTCCGGCGGAAACGCAGCGGCAGCAGCAGAAACGACGGAACTCTTCGCACAAAGGCTAGCATTGATTTCCTCCTCGCTTGCGTCCCAAACGATGAACATGAAAGAGGCGGCCAAGACGAGCAGTACAATCTCCGGTAGAGAAGGAGATACGAAGTTGGGCAGCGAAAAATTAAAGGGGCTGAATTTGCCAGATGATTGGAATGTGCTGGTAGTAGGAAGTTTGGCTGAGGGTAAGGACATGGATCGTACGTTGACGAAGTTTCAACGGAAACGGGATATGGTTAATACCCTTGTGAGTCTTATTTTGCAAGGTAGATTAGGTGAATGGATAAAGAAATTGTTTGAGAATAAAAGTATGAGAAGAGACATAGAAGATGCAATAGATCAAGATATAATGACTTATACCATCCAGGAGAATGAAAAGGAAGATTTACTTAGCAAGAATGAAGATATGTTCAGTTCTGTAGGGAGAAAACGATTTCTGCACAAAGTCAATACAGATGAACAAAGCAGATTGAAAAATACAGCAACATCATCGGACAACAATCGGATTAGGCAAAAGAGGCATTCTTGGCATTTTATGAGAGAGAACGTTTTGCATTCCGAACCTCATAGCGACTTGGTTTACTCAGGAGCTCCTACGATATTCGTTCAATGGCCTCAATCGGCATCAGGATCGACACTGGCATTGACACCGACACTGATGTCGGCAATCCAACCGGAACGGTCACCCGAACGGTCACCGACACAGCCACCGACACAGCCACAGACACAGTCACTGAAAGTTCCTCCAGGTAAGAATCCACATGTGCAAGAGTATTGTGGTAAAAAGCCGTTCCCGCATAGATCGCTGAAACGTCCAGCTTTCTTTGGTGCCCATTGGCCTAATCCGAATGACGTTGACGACTGGTACTCTCATCCTTATCCTCTTAGTATTGAGGATGTTTACGCACCAGAAATGATCTATAGTGAAAAAGATATTGCTAAAGACTATTATGGCGAGGATAAGGGCGTTATTAAAGACTATTATGGCGAGGAGATGGGCATTATTAAGGACTATTATGGCGAGGATAAGGACGCTATTAAAGACTATTATGGCGAGGATAAGGTCGCTATTAAAGACTATGATGGCGAGGATAAGGACACTATTAAAGACTATTATGGCGAGGATAAGGACACTATTAAAGACTATTATGGCGAGGATAAGGGCGCTATTAAAGACTATTATTACGACGGGATTAAAGACATTAATGCCAATAATACAGACACAATTCCCGATGATCAAGGTATTAATGACAAGAATAGACCCATTCATGACCAAAATCCAGATTTTATTGACGAAACAAACCACAGTGGTGCTGATAAAGATAGTCTTGATAGGAAAGTGGCAGAGGATAGGTTGCGAACTGGTGGACTAAGTGAGATGCTACAATACAAGAAGAATGATCTTAAGAAGAATCAACCGTTAGAGCATTTGAAGTCACACCAGAACCCACCTTGGCCAGAGAAGGACATCGTTGGTATTCCATCAGCTAATAATAGGACTATGAATCGAAAACCAATTCGGATGAATAATTAATGTTGTTTTTTTTTCCACGAAAATATTGAACTTCGTTTGATTACTTTTTTTGTGAGGACGTATGTCTGAGATTTTGAAAATGTTGGAAAATTCAGAAAAAATTATATCTTATTCTTTATATACAAAAAAAAACTTTTTTTTCAGAATTTACTACCGTTTCTTTTTATCAACAAAATTGAATAGGAATATTAGAATTTTAATTTGCGTTATTAAGAGAAATAAGATTTGCTATAAAAAATAACCACTTTTTAGATTTACAAATATAAAATAAAAATTATTATCGGATAAATTAATATTTTTGAAATAGTTTAACAAAAGATTCGCGAAATGTACAGTTTATTTTTATTCTAAAATAATTAATGAAAACGTAATACACTGTTTTATATAAATTATTAACAAAATTTAATCGAATGATCAATTTAAAATATTTTCTATTCATTTATTTTATTTATTTGTTTTTCATGCTTTTGAGTAATTGAGTAGTCAATATTAAGTATTGTGATGTTATCATTAGTCGATCTTTAAAATGTATAACATAGGAGCCCCTCGCATCACTTACTCTTCTAAAACGTGGCAAACGTCTTTTATAAGGAATATAAATGAAATTATTTTTATTTATGGAGTTTTATAAATATACTCTTCGTATTGACCAAAGAGTAAATAAGTGATTTAATTTAATAAAATTGACATAATTCTATGTTATTATTGTATGATGAATTATTTAAGGAAGATATTCTAAATAAACATTTGTCCTTTATATGAATGAAAACATGAGTAACAAATGACCTTAATTGACAATGGGTATTAGATCAAAACAAAATTAGGATTGATGTTTGCAGCGGTGGAAAGAAGGTCAATGAGAGTTTTCTTTGACGACTGGACTCTAAAGTATTAAAGTAAAGTTAAAGCTGCAAGTCAAGGAAGTTCAATCTTTCTTCGATCTGCGAGAACGGAGATAGTCGTATAGACTTTCAATTCGGTGCGATCATACAATTTCCTTTTACCGTCGAACCGCGAAAATCGCGTGTCACCTAAGAAGGAAAGAAATAAAAAGTGCCGCTGTAAAGTAGAAACATCTGAAAATAAAAGTAAGGATGGATCATAAGAAATAAAGCTATCATTTATATCACTTAATACTTTATTAACAAATACACTCTTCTGCATCTATGTACAATGTGACAAGTCTGCAAACTTAACAATCTCCTGTTACTTACTACTTCATTATTATGATTCTTACAAATAAATCATTTTTTTTTCACTACGACTACTAGTTTGTACGTAAGTCGTTAATTTCTCTTGTTGATCTTCCATTGTATATCCTTCCCACGTACATCAATAATTAGTGACAATTAATTTTGTTTTATCAATAAAAATACCTTTTTATGTATATATATAAATCAAGTTCAGTTCGGCAACAAGATTATTTGTATACAACGAAAGATCACATCAAAAGTACATCTTTTCTAAAAAAAAGCGCGTAAGACACAATTTTGACATCTTCCAATACATCTGTAATAGACTCTAAATTCTGCTAGTTATAAAAAAAGATTAAAAAAAATAACTAGAAAGATTAAAATACATGCCACGAAACTATGATGTCCTTACGGAATACAAGAGGAATAAGCTACATTGATTACATTTGATTTGAAATCTTCCGAGTCTCTTGTCAATATATAGAATTCCACCCTCCAGGCATATTTTCAGTCGAAATCAACGGGAAAAGGGAACGACATCGCTGTCCCGAGATTAAAAAAAGCCCTCACCGGACGCTGTACCGACGGAGCGTTTGGATAACCCCGCGTATGCTTCCTATCTCGCGCGATCGGACGACGAGGAATAGAGGTCAATAATTAGAGAAATAAACGATCAGTCAGGTTGCGCGATGACGATGACGACCATGTTGTTGTCTTTCCTCAGAGCGCATAGTAGAGAATGACAGTCAGAACGATGTATTCGACGTTGGCCAAAATAATCTCCCCGGTGCTGGCTTGATACGTCTGGTCAGTGGACTTGTGACCATTACTGTGGCTTTTCTCACTCTGGTTGTGGTCATCGTGACCCGTGGTATCATGATCGTGATCGTGTCTTGCATTGTCTTTGTGATTATCCTGGTCCTGGCTGCGCCTGTACGTGGCATCCCAGTTTTCACTCTTCATCTGGCTTTGAGCTGATCGCTTTGTTCGTTTGAGCATCAGAGGCCTTGAATTCGCGCGGGACTCGTCAGCCTTTGACGGTACTTCGATAGTAAAATTACTGTGTTTTGAATCCCCCAATTCAGAACTTAGACTGGAAT
Source organism: Torymus texanus (assembly GCA_036873485.1). NCBI lineage: Eukaryota > Metazoa > Arthropoda > Insecta > Hymenoptera > Torymidae > Torymus > Torymus texanus. The sequence goes on along the minus strand of JAYJLV010086046.1, from coordinate 7,744 downwards.
TGGAAGGCACAGGGGATAAGAAAGTTGATGAACTCGATTTTGGACTTCTTTTCGAGTACACAGTGGCAGACGATACGGTTGGTATGTACATGTAGGTTAAATCTAATCGTTCTCTGTCAGCAGCAGCCATTTCCATGTCATCTACGCTATCTAATTTTAATTTTGTTCTGACCAGTTGAACTTTCTTTTTGGATTGTTTTTTTATTCCGTTACGATCGGGCGGAGATGGAATAAAGACCGGTTCAAAGCTGTCATTGTATTTTTCTGATGCTGTCTCTTTCACTTCCTCATCTTGCATCATCATTTCTAAACTTCTTTGTTCCAAATGTTTGTTACCACTGTTGCTATTGCTGTTATCATTATTATTATTAGTATTTTCATTTGAATTCCTCTTTAGAATAGGTTTGAATCCTTTCTCAATGACAATGGAGCCAGGGTCGAAGCCTGTATTCCTCGCTGGCTTCATCATCAAAGGTCTCATCAAACTTGGTTTGTGGTCAGACGACAAAGCCTCGCTCTGGGCAATTTTTGCCTCGATTTTAGCTCTCTGTTGTTGCTTTAGGTCTACTTTCATGAGTTTCGTTGGCTGATGATGATGATAGTGATCACGATGGTAGGCCTGTTTGCCCAGAGTTTGCATTCTGGACATCATGGGTCCCTGCAACCTATCTTTGTAAACAGCCTTTTTCCTCTCATAGAAGACAGGTGGTCTCGCAATTGGTACAATGGAGCTGGCCCCTGCAGCTTGCTGCTGCTGGTATGTCATCGGACCTGCCATCGGGGGATGCCGTCTGTGCGCGGTCTGATAGTACGCGGGTGGAGATGGGATTTGTGACCTCTTCGGCACAATCATGATTTGTGGTTGTGGTGGTGGCGGTAGTGGTGGTTGCATTCTCATACTATTTTGAGCTTGCTGCTGTTGTTGTTGCTGTTGCTGCGTCCTGGCGTAGATGACGTTGTTGGGTGAGGCGGCGACGGGCACGGAATAGGACACGCGCATCGGGGAACCGGGTCCAGCCACCACCTGGTTCACCAGGACGGACGCCGCGGGTCGTCTCATTACTTGGTGGTGATCTGCAACGAGTTTTGGGTATTGTGAATCGGGACTACTGGGTTCGGTACTTTGGGACTCGGCCTCGGTGGCACTAGTGTAGCTACTGCTGCTGCTACTACTACTACTGGGCTCCTGGACAGCGTATGAAGCCAGGGATGGTGATGCTGGTTGATAATGGTAATGGGGCGGATGGGCATGATGATGATGGTAATGATGGTTATAATCGTTATTATTATTGTTACTTTCGCGTTGGATTATGTAATTGATAGCGTCGTAGGTAAGTTTAGTGGGCGAGCGTCGTTGATCCTCGATATGCTGGTCGACATATGAGGAGGGCACGAAGGTTAGTTGCGGCGGCGGAGGAACATTACGATTATAATTATGATAATGATTGTAATGATAATGAGGCTGATGATGGTCGCGCATGTAAGGACCTGTTATTAGCTTGGCGGGATTATTATTAGTCGCCGTTTGCGGATGATGATGAAGCTGATGATGATGATGGTGATGAAGCGTCGATGGATGATTGCTCGCTTGATTGCGCAGGTAATCATAATCCTGGGAGCTGTACTCCTGGTGACGCTGGAAGAACTCCGGCGAGGGCGTTACCTTGCTCGGATTCGCCCTTATGCTGGCCTCGGGTTCCAGATCCGCGGACTGCTGCTGTTGGATATCAGCATCGGCATTAGGTTCGACGACCACGACGTGCTGCTCACTGGCCGCAGCCTTAGGGGTGTCGCAACTATCGTGCACGTGGATTTTCCAGCCCAGATAACGATGCGTGAAGCACTAGAACAGAACATAGGTTTTTTAATAACTCGTATCTTAATATTTTGATATTCCAGTTTGCTCTGAATTGTTTCAACTTTATTTTATCCATCCTTCCCAATATTGCATTTACTCATTAAACCAATATTGTTTCTAGTCCTACTAAATATTACAATTACAAATCATTATCCACTTCAAATTCCTACACGAGACAAAATTTATTCGAATTAATCATTAATTAACCGTTACTCCCAGTAATGTATAGGAAATCTACAAATTCTACATTATAATTGATTCTATAATTTGATTTATTCAATTAATCTACTTTAAACTACTATAGATTGTTAAGTTTACATACATGTAAACCAATAAAAACGCCGTAAACCCATTAATTTCACTCAATTCCAATTTGTACATCTCACAACACTTACGTCCTGCACGGACATCAACAACTCGGTAAGAATTTATCAAATCACAGAGAGACACACATGTACCTGATAGTAAACTGTATCGGGCGTGTCGTTGTCGGGCGTCCACTGTATGAAACCAGGCATGCCTGGGTCGCATTCCAGCGTTAGGGTGCGCTGGTACGCGCCGAAGGAGCTGAACTCATCGGCTTGCGGGCTATTCTGATCGGGCACCCAGTTACAGAGTCGGCCTACACCGGTCGGCCGTACCACGCCTCGTTGACGGCGCACGCCAGCGTATATCGTTACGTTCTGCGATGCGAAGTCGAGTATTAGTGTTTTGATATATATTGATAATTACGTTTTGTAATTCCTTTTTTTTTATTTGTTTTTGTATAGCCGAGGTTTGTTGATTTTTATTAGTACTACTTAATTGAAAAATAAAGTCTTATAATACATGCTGTTAAAGTTTTGTTACAATGATGGTATACTACTCTATTTCTAAGATAATTTATGTTGTCACTATGAATTGAATGCCTATATCGTAAATCATGTTCATCTATAATATTAAAATATAATATATTAGAAAAACTTCTTCCTGCAAGGGTGAAGTAAGTCAAAATGATGAAAATTTCTTCATATTATTATAGTCGTGATTAATGATATAGTGTCGATAAAAACGATATGGGTGGTAGAACCGAGGAAAAAAAGGGATTGAAACTTACAGCTCGCTCCTCGGGTGACTTGTGCTGATAACCGCCGACGGGATCGTCGGTGATATAGAAGGGATGATAGCGCGCGGGCTTATCGGCATCTTCACCGGCCTCGACGACGAAGGTGTATTGCTTGCCCCTGACGACGTGGATCTCAGGAATGAGTAGACCGTTTATGTACCAAGCAAGTCCCCAGCCAACGTGACCTAGTTACATCAGAATTCGCATTAATGTATGTGAAAAAAAAAATTATTATATCCAGCCTTTTTGCAAACTTTTTAATTATAAGGGACATTACCGGTGATGGCAGGGTAGCCGTGTTTGCCGCCGGTCGGTCCCATCTGGGCGTAGAAGACGCCATCATCGGGCTCGTAGCATTGGATCGGTGGGATTTCCCAGGCGTCGGTCGTAGGCGCTGGGGCGGGCGTTGCTGGATGCCTCAGCGGACGTCTCGTCGTCGGCGACAGCTGTGCACGGGAGGCGAAAATTTCAGATGAGAGATTAAAAAGCATGCGAGGAAATGCATTGCAGTAATCAAGTAGGACGGTTTATTTAATTATTTTCGAAGTGGTTTTCAGGGGAATTTTATTTCTATAGAGGATAGTAAGTTTTTATTCATGACCAGTATTATGGTGTTATTGAAAATTTATACTTTGATATAAAGTTTTTCAAAGTATAGTCGATCGATAAAAAATATTGATAATGTACAGATGTATCATTTGTAAAAATAGTTTATAAATTTGGAAAAAATTATTATTCTAGAATAGAAATATTTATGATGTAGTAACAAATTTATCTTAAACCAATTTTTCCTATTTGGAATTAAATTCTCAATAATCAATTAAAAACTATTATAATATTACAATGTTAATCGTACATAAACTTCTATAAGGCGCTATAAATTCTTATCCTGCAAAAATAATTCAAGCCATGTTCTTTAAAATAAATCCCAAAAAAATGACACTCCGTATCTTCACTCGAAATTTCCCCGACCAATCTCATCTCTCCATCGCCAACTCGTCCAACCCTACCGTTTTCAAACTTTCAATCGCCCTTCTTCCAAAAACCACTTCGACCAACTCATCCTTATCTCTCTCTCTCACCGCACCAACCTGGCTGCTCTCTTGCTCATGATGCGCTTGATGCGCAGCCTGACTGTTATCGGCCGCTACAAGCTTCTGATGCGTCTGCTGCTGTTGAGGTTGAGGCTGCTGTTGCTGAGGTTTCTCGTCTTGAAGCTCAGGCATTGGACAGTTCCATGCTGGCGGACGGCCGAATTCGATCAGCTGATCGCCATGCAGGTAACTGCTATGGAAGCTGACCTCGCGTTTATCGTTTAATGGGCCAACCGCCCAGATGATCGCTTGCGAACCGTTGGTCAGAATCGGACGGTCCAGTTCGTCGCTGGCTTTCAGTGAACGCTGGTAGGTTACGATGCTGTAGCCGTTCACCATCGCTGCGTTCAGGAGACGCACGGAGTTTGTGTTTTCCTGAAAGTTGAATGGGTTATGTGAGAGGTAATTAAAGATATGTCAGAATTTTATAACATTGTCGTTATCGTAAGTGATAAATGTTGAAGTTATTATGTGCGAATTACTAAAGGTGCGTTTTGTATAAAAGTTTTATTTGTTCGTCGCTTTATATATATATCCACTTTCTTCAGAAACGAAAAGTAAAGCGGATTTCTCGAAGCGACAAGATGCATTTAAAGTAGCTTCAAACGAAAAGTGTTTTTATATGAAACGTCCACTTGAAAAATTACTTTACGAATTATTAATACTATCTTTTAACATCACACCTTCATAAATTATTTAAATATAAATGTTGAAAAATTTAATTTGCATCACTATAAAATACAAGAGAATATACATGTCAAAGTTATCGCTCGTTGATGGGTTCAATTCAATGACCTTTGGAAAAACATTTTCATAATGGAACTTTCGTATTCATGAGATTTTCCAGCACGGCGCAGCAGTCCTCCGGCTATATGGATTAACTTTTTTTTTTGCGCCGACGATTCTCGTTCGATATACTTATATAGGTGGCGGGGTAAACCACGTGGAAATAATTCGTCTGGCTTGCATTACTTTAACCTCCTACGAAGCTTCTTGAAAACAATGTACATCGCGTACGATAACATTGACATTATGGGTGTTTGCATAATTCAAGAAGTTTATATCGACAGAATCTGCATAATATGTTTGTGACCTTTAAAAATCATTCGCTTGCATATATCACGCAGTAGAGTGAATTTAAAAAAGCGATAATTCAAAACTCACTTGTATCTTAACGTCGGGACAACTGCCGCGACTACCGGAGCACTGCGACTTGGCGTCCAGGAAGTAGTCGACAGCGTAACCCTGAAGTGTCTGTTTGTCTACCCAAGCGACGACGACGTCACCGCCTACCATAATACTCCTCTTCGAGTCGGCCGACAGACCGAACGACATGTATTGATTGTCCTCTGTAATATTAAAAACATATAACAATAATAATCATAAATGTAACATCTATTGTTATTTTAATTTTTAAACAATAAAAAATCAAGAACGATTATTATATATGTATATACGCAACGTAGTATTATATACAATAATTTGCGAATTCGAAACGCACACGCGCAGAATATTATCGTCACTTTTTTTCGTCATCCGGACTCTCTGATGTAACCGGTAATAGTTCGAGCAACCTCTTACATAATGTAATTGAATCGTTAAATTAATATGATCCGGGACTCTCACTAGTCTCGAGTATATATATAATGGCGCACACAATAGGCCCGTTGTCTCTCACAATGGATAAACACGTGAAAGTTATGATAAATGACATCGAAATTTGTGCATAATAAAAACAAGAAAAAATAATGTACAAATTGAGAGATTCACCCGATCGATTTCTATTCACTCGTGTCACTTATAACCGTCCGTTCTTCAATATACACTCGATGACACATCCTTCTTTCACTTTACATCTATAACCACAACCACTCATCTCTATCCATTCACATAACAAAACGTCGAATCATCCTAAATCCAAACTCATCCTATTCCCATCCAAACAAAAAAAAAGCTGACATGCATCTCTCTCTTTCTCTCTCTCTCTTTTCTATCTCAACAAGATCCCAGCACGTATATAAACGCGCCGGTGAAAGTGTCGTAACCCGGTGTCCGTACACATACATACACATACATGTACATACACGTGCTGCACAACACAAGCCGTAGGCGAAAACCTGCAGGCGGCGGCGCCTTTCTCCTCGTCGTTGCATTTCGCAACTGAACAACGGTGTCGCTTGTGTATATATATATATATATATATATATATCCATATATACATGTATATATGTACACCGGCCGACTGTCGGTTTCTTTTCGAGGACGTGCGATGAGCGCGAGATAACTGGATCGCAGTGCTCGTGCTTTTTGCGATTGCTACTTGCGCTGGTTTTTACCCTTTTTGGGGTTTGCGCTTCGGCAAGTGTTGCTCCTGCGGTGTTGGGTTACACACATATACAGTTATGTGAGCTGAGAAAAAGAGGAGGAAGTCGGAGGTGGTGCGAGATATTGTTGATCGGATGGTTTTTGGATGTACGGTTGTGGAGGTTATAGAACAGTGGTAACGGAGATTTTTTTGTGATGGGATTGTCGTTATTGAGAACGTTAAAAATTTACAGGTATATTTCGTAGAATAAGTTCTTAGGATGTGTTATAAGGAATGGTTTGTTTTAAATTAAGGGTTTATTAAAAAATATAGAAGTATAATTATATTTTTTAAGAAAAATTGCTTTAGCTACTGTATATTATAATACTTCGTACTTCCTTTTCGATGCATTATTAGTTTTGCAGGCAAGAAGCACTCGCTGTTCTATTACTTTTCGCTATATACACTCTAACAAAGTAAAGCTACGGGGAAATCAATTACGAATCCATTTTTTCAACCTTAATTAGTAGTTAATTAAAGGGGCAATAATTATAATTTTGCTAAAAGCAGCTTTTCCACGGCGGCGACTAAAAAAGGTCTCTTACATTCTCTCTTTCTCTCGCTCACTCGCTCACTCGCTCGCTCGTCTAAGCGGCTTCTTGAAATATTAAGTTACTGCATCGCAATACGCGTATATACGCCTCGCGAGTGCGCACGCGCAAGTACTGTACTACCACCGAGAGTTTTTGCAGTGCTCTTTTCGCTCGGCCCTTTTTACCCCGCGGATTATAAAATAATCCGATTAAATTTCCAATCAAGATAATTGGTCGGATATTTCAAGCGTTACTGAGATATTCGAATGATCCGCAAGCGTATAGTGCGCGCTTATTCGTCTCTTTCGACGTGCGTACATATATATACACACACACACACACACACACACACACACACACACACACACACAGGGAGGAATGCAAAAGTAATCCTTTTTAAGAAAGTAGCCAAGCGTGATTTTTTTCTTTTTCTTTTTGAGCTCTTTTAAATTAGGGCTTTTTGGTCGATGCGACCGACGTTATTATGATAAGCTGTTTCGATTTTTTTTTTGCACGTGGTAAGTTATCCAGTACTTTGAATGTGAAATAGTCAGGATAATTTTGTCATCTGGAAAGCGATATTTGTAAAATAATTTCTATCATGTATACGTGAAAAGAGATTTTTAAAAATTAATGTAATTGTAACATTATGAACTTTAGATTTTTTCATCTTTTATTTACAAAGATTCAAATTATTCAAATACGGTATACAAGGGTCGTTTGAAAAGTCCGTGCAAAGTCAGAGAGATGGCACTACTGGCGAGTATCGCGGTTATGTTTAGTTAGTAG
>JAYJLV010086035.1:0-13661 GCA_036873485.1 Torymus texanus | reverse complement strand
GGGGTGGTCCTCTTTATCCCCATGTTGCGTATACTATTTTTCACCATACCCGGGCCGAAAATACTACATTCGCGTTTTCGGAGAAAAATATTTTGGACTTTTGACGGGTATGCTGCACATGTATGTGTATGTGTGTGTGCGCACACGCGTGAATGAGCGTGTTTACGGGCACTCACTTTTGAACCATTGGACCGATTTTTTTAGAAAAAGCTTATTTTCTTTGTTTGGGGGGATATTTTTATGTACTTAACCTATTTTTCAATTTTATCGATTTTCTTTTGTTTTATAACCAATAAGCAATTTTGGATTTATTTCTTTTTTTTTAATATCTGATAGCCAATCTAATTAATTAATATAATAAACTTTGTTTGAAAGGTCTTCAAATAATCTGCATTTTCTTTTTTTTTGTTAGCCTATCATTTGTTATTAATGAAAACGTAGTTTATACTTCCTTAATTAATTTATAAAAAATATTGAATTTAACGAATCCAAATTTCAAAAACTTATTATAGTTATTGAGAGAAAACTTTTACACACTGTGTGAAGCTCAAAAAGGAAGCAAAACTCCGAAATATTTTACATAGACTTTTTATCTTGTAATTTATCGTAGAATCTAACTATATTTTTTTCAGACCTGGTTAAAACATTTTAAAAAAATAAAAAACTGAATGAAATTTTTTAGATCAATAAATGATCGCGAATCATTCTGGAACGTATACGGACACTTTTGTACAATGAAAAGGTATCTCCAGAATTTCAGTTTTTTCACTTTTAATGTTTCAATTGCACATATGTAAGTGAAAGTATATGTATACGTACGGCTTTGAAAGTATTTTTCTTGAAAAAAAATTTTCTTACGTCTATCGAGAAAAATGCTTCTCTGAGGAGTTATAAATTCATTAAAATCAACAGAAAATGAAAAAAGTGCTAAAATTGTCAACTTCGACATGACGCAGTTCATAAATATTAATTTTAAAAAGTCTGAAAAAATTTACCAGCATCAGGTACAAAAAATAGAACGTTCTCACAAAGTTTCAAGAAAATCTAGTTTTTTGACCGCCCGATTTGACAATCTTACTATAAATTTTTATATACTTGTTATTTCAGTCAATTTTGAAAAATAAGTTTGAAAAGATATGAGCAGCGATAAATCAGAATTATTTATCTATACATATATACTGATGCGAACAGTCAATATTCTAGAACAATAACTTAAGTTTGAAGCAGTTAATCGTGAATGAATAAATTGGCGGCATTTTTTTAATCACTTTCACTAGGTGGCCATATTATATATAAAATAAAGATTTCTTTTTAAATTGAAATAATCGTGTACATGCATGTATTTAGTATTGTTAATAAGAGTCAATTATTAAATTTATTTATACTACATCATTTTTATACCATGAATATAATATCAGAACTTTTCTTGAGTTTTCTCAGTCTTTTAAAAAACTAGAAGAGTATTTGGTAGTTTTCCAATATTCATGTTAATAATTCATTGGAATAGGAAGTGACGAGAACCTTTGGAATAATGAGGTTGACATACGGTGAAATCAGTGAAAAAATCAAGATTTCGTCAGACATTTAGTAATCAATACTATTTTGTTTTTTATCCTCATATTAATTTTATGTCTTCCTCATTAGAATTTTGTTAAAGTGTCTATCGACACCCTCCTTTTTATTTTTTTCTATCATTTTACATAAACTATAATTTCATTTTCGTTAAATTTTTTTCTCATTATATATTTGCCACAAAATAAATACTTATATCTCTTTATATTCATGTACAAGTACAAATGTTAAGTAGAATAAATATTTACCATTTAGCAATGTTTACAGAATATTTCAATTATGTGTATTATAAGTATAAATGGTAACTATGTAGTGTGTCTTTTTTAATTTTAACTCAAAGAAGATAATTCAATTCTTAAACCAACATATCACGTAACCTATTACCACAATGTATATTTAGTGAACGAATTCATTTTCATATGTGTAATTTTAATTGAATATAAACCCGTAATTATGTGTATTAGTAAACTGCCAAATTACAAATGTATCAGACGTAAACTATAAATTTCCTAGAATATAAATACAACGTTTTCAATTTGTCACCTAAAATTTGAAATATATGTAACTTATGAGTAAATTGGAAACAAGCATCTGCATAGAAATTTATCTCCATATAAATAAGGAATTATTTAGAAAGTTATTTTTTACATTTTGTACTACTGGATTTCGCATAAAATCTCGATTTTCCTGCTTATTTTAGTAGACTTTACCCTTATATATTTTAACTTTTCCTTCATTTCCCCAGGTTATTTTTTTCAGTTTTATATTTTGACAAACTCTACATTAAAGAATGGGTTTTATACGTCCTCCTGCATACCTTTATTTACTAAATACCCATGGTCATCCTTTCAATTTTTTATAAGAAACATTCAAAATTGTTTTTTATTCAGAAGCAGAGGAAACAGGTAGTAACAAAAAGTGAGAACAATAGTGACAGTTCTTCACGTAGTTTTGAATTTTGTTAATTTCTAGGTAAAGAACTAGGCAGCGTGAAAACGCATTTACTTTGACAGTACTTGACTCGTTGCATCTCGCTGAGGCAGATCTGGTGTAGGTATATGATGGCCATAACTTTTTTTTATTATTTTTTCGATCTCTGGCGAGTTTATTCATCGAAAAGAACTCGAACTGGAATGAGTTTTTCCCGTTAAAAAATAGCATAAAGTCCTTCCTTTTATACGACGGCAAAAAGAAAAATGAAAGTCATTTTGGGTGCAGAGGCAGAGTAACGAGTTCGATGCTGCTTGGCTCATGCGTCACTTTGATGCGTAGCTCATGCGTCAATTTGATTCACGGGGAACGTGTACGCGGTTCGAGTTTCCGGCTTGATTTATAAATAGTAGAAGTAATCATTTGAATAAATAAACATTTTTTCTGGTAATGCATTATCTCAAATTTATAATACTTTGAAACCTCTAAAAATAATCCATTAGCTTTGCACGTGCAAAAAGCCATGAACCGAAAATTTGAAGCGTTATCTTCATAAAAACATTTTTTTCAGACTCCGAGAATATATAGGCAAACTTGAGTTTGGCAACTCATGGCGTTCACTAAGTAGCTTCTAACCTACAACGACAAGGCCGCGTTGGCGCGTATGTCGGCGGACAGCGGGAGAAAAAGGGAGGGGGAGGGCGCGAAAACACAACTGGCAAGATGAAACGAAAGCGTCGGGGTAGAGGAGAAAGGGATTACAAGTCGCTCCCTATATAGCTATACGGCGCCGACTATGTTTATACGCTCGTGCGCGCGCGTTCGCCATGGCGTCGGTGACTCGCGGCGAAAGTTAGAAAACAAAGAGGGGAGAGTGGCCCAGCAGTAAGCGCGCACGGACCTTTTAAAACAACTCTTCCCTCCAAGAAAGTAGGGAGTGGAAAACCACTGCGGTAAACTAAATGAGGAGTCATAATTCTCACTCGCGGGTGACGTGTCGCTTTCCCATTTTCTCTGTCTCGTTCTCCCACACATTCGCTTTCTTTCTCTTTCTCTCCTCTCTCTCTGCCTCTCTTTCTGCTTTTCTTATTTTAGCACCGTTCATCGTCTCTCTTTTCTTCCATTCTTTTTTTATCTTTTCTCTGGCGTACTCTTTTAGCTCTTCTCGCAGTCATGGACTACCTGTACACGCAGAGAGGTGACCTTGCGAATGGGAGTCGGATGTATTAAGGCTCTACAGCGTGCTATCTTTCACGATGATGCAATTATTAGTTGCAACGTGAGCAATGTGCGCTTAATATTGTGGAAGTATCTACAAATAAAATACACTGTCAACAAAATGGAGTAGATCGAAAACTAGATTGTACATATCTTAAGAACAGTTCTGGAGGACGCAAAGAAAAATAATTGTCCGTAAATACATTAAAGAAATTTATAAAATGGAATTAGGGATATACTGAGCTTCATTTTTAGATACCAGAAATTGATAGCCCCGTTAAATTTCGTTTCTCAGACGATGTATATTCTTTTTGTCAATGCAATTAGTTTATCAGGTTGTATTGAGAATCCAAAGTACGACTTGGGAGAAGAGTTTCGAATCCTTACATGATGTTTGTTTCTAAAGCCAGGCACCTTACTCACTCTAGATCCCAAGTTAAATCAGTTTGTTCGCACGCGAATCAAAATATTTTCTCTCTGTCTCCCTCATAATCGTCGCGTTTCTTCCGCATTGGACTCGAGGTGGATTGAGTAGCTGAGAGGAAGGCGTGGGGGATCGTGGGGAGAGGGGAACACAGAGAATAGTCACGGAACACGAACAGACTCGCGTTATCGTAAACGCGCTAACTAGGCAGAGACGATTGAGACGTCGCACGACACTTCACATATATGTATATACCTAAAATAAATCGGTAAATATACCCAGCGAAATTCGTGTTCGTGTTAAACTTTACAAAAGCCGGAGAAAAGCATTTCCACAGTTTTAAAATGACTTAGAAAATTTATAATATTAAATATCATATTTGTGAATTATTTATTTCAAACAAATCTACTGCTTAAAAATAAAAAAAATAAGTATTTTACTTTTATTGAATAATAATATAATATAAAAAAATGAAGATTTTTTAAAATTACGTCACGTAATATCCGTGAAAAATAAAAATGGAAATATGAAATAGTTGGCAAATAAGTATTTGAGTAGCGAGTCAATTGCAGACTTTCAAAGGTTAACAGGTCCCGTCACGTTTTATTTCAGAAAATTAAACAAATTATATGCTTAATGTATTAATGTACATGTGCATTTAAATACAACAGAATATTGTTTTCTCTGCACAAAGCGATGAAAAAAAATTAACGCCGAAAATAAATGTACGAATAACCGAGCTCGTAAGCTTTTATTCAAAACTTTAAAACACTTGGATTAAGAATGTTTGCGGAGTGATGTGAAAGAAAAAAATAAACCTCTGTTCTAAAAAATACAAAACTTCGAACTTTTAAACCCTTTTACAGAATATTATTAAATAAAAGAATAGAAATCACATACTCGTGGAATACATTTATTCAAAGTAAATAATATGAAAACACTTTTAAATTGTTCATTTGTGCTGTAAAAGTTATTATAAATAATATTTAAATAGTATAGTATTCAATAAGTGCGTGAAGTGGATGATTTTGATATTGATGAAGATAATAAGTAAACGAAAAACTAGAAAGGCACCACCAGTATGCACACTTGACTTCCTTCTAGGAGCAACGGAGATTTTGGTAGCCGATTAAATTCATCGCTCTACCAAAGTTTTTTTTTTGTGCATTTTGATTCCCTAAATTTTAATTTTGTAGGATAGTTAGGTAATTAATTATAAATAATTTTTTTAACACGCACCCGAAAATAATTTTCTAGATAATACTATCCCATTTTCATTATATTGCCTGTAATAGATATTGTTCTTTTGTGAATGTAAGAGGAAATACTATTAATTTAAGGTAACATTCATTTAAGGTGATGGACCTTTATTATGCGAACTACCATATCGGTTGGACAGCAGTAATTCGTTATAATTCCAAATTTCAATAACAGCTTCAAAAATTTTTGGAATGGAATTTTGTTAGTTTTATTTTTACTAATTTGTCGAGATATACAAAAGTATAATTTTTGTTGAAAGTATAATTTTAGTTTAATTTTTATTTTATTTTCCAACATAATATAATGACTAAAATTAACTTCTTCGCAAGTATAATCACTGTTACTATTTTAGTTTTGAATATAGGTGACCTATAGATATACATACGAAATGTAAGTACTAAATTTGGATCCGAAATCACTGAATATACCTATTGATTCTTGTACACAAGAAACCGGATATTTTTAAACACCGGAAATCGCATTTTAAACAAATTTAAGTGCATACGTGAGTCTGTTTCTCTTTCTCTCTCACTCCCTCTTCTCAGTTTGAAGATCAATCGAATTTTCGCTATTTTTGCAAACTTCAAAGTTTGCTTTTAATTTCACTTGAATATATATTTAGCTTAGGAAGATAAAGAGAATAAAAACATTGTTTTTTTCAATTCATCAGACTTGTAAAATTCGAAGCTTGATGTTTAGAAAATAGTATATTATGTACTAAGGGAATAAAGTAGACTACGGGAGCTCGTGGATAAGTAGCAAACACACATACGACGATAGCCCACTTTATTCCCGAGTGCAATATACAATTTTTTATCATGTCTAGCGAAAAGTTCGTTACACAAATTTTATCTAGGTACCTAAAAAAATGCAAAAGAATAGTTATCATGTACGCAATATCTTTTCATCATACTAATCTTACAGTCGTACCTTCGTCTTTATTTTTTTGCTCTCGTAGTAAGAAATACAGTCTGTAATTATATTACAAACGTATTCATCAATACTAACCGTTATGATAATTATATAGCACATTGTGATTACTACTGTATAATTATAAAAATAATGTTCTATGGTAAGTAGAAATACTGATTTGCAAAAAGAAATAAAGCGGTATGTATTACATATACTATGGATAGATATAGTAGATATAGATAGATTATACTGATATAATTTATAATACAGGAAATTAAAATAAAAGATAATTAATTATATTACTAAAATTATTTATTTATTTAACATTTATATATATTATCCTAATTCGTAGCCTACGCTAAAAAACAGGCACACACCCACACTCACAATTTTCGTTGATAAATCTTCTTAATTTTCGTTAAATCGATGTTTTCACCTTGATCGTCGTGTTCTTCTAGTTTGATTTGTCCATGTTTAATACTTAAACTTAATATTTAATACTTCTTTCTTTTGAAGTTTGAATCCGTGCAGTTTGAAAATTTCAGATTATTCAGCAAGAATGAGTCGCCTGAAAGAAATGTCGACTTTTACAGAAACCTTTGGTCTGGAAGTTCAAACCCGCATAAAGTATCAAGGTAAATTTCTTAAAGAGGATAGAGCACTGGAAATTATAGTAAAAAGTTTGACAAAAGCGATCGTTATTAGATAGGAATATGTGTGAGACTTATTTAAAGGTATAAATGTGCCTTCAAGTGAATGAAGGGGAGTCGAATCATTTTCCCGCTCTTAAGCTCTAAACAACTTTGATAAGATCATATTATATTAATTAGTTTTATATATAACCCATTCATAATCATTTCGTAAATTTAAAAATAGGCAGTTCCAAGTACCAAGAGAATGTTGTTTTGCCTTTATTATTAAAGGTAATAAATCAGTACATATACGTATGAAATTTAATCTTTAAACCTGTTTCTAAAAACAAAATTTCGTTTATAATATTCGCATATATAGTTACGTATAAAATATTGTTAATAATTTGGCATATCATATATAAGCGGATATGCCAGTGCGTAGTACTGTTATTTTATGTATGTAAGTAAGCCAAAACTTTGTAGTTACAGTTTCGAAATACGTTTATTGTTTTAAACAAACTCAACTGGGATTATTTACTCAAAGTTCGAAATTTCTGGAATTATGCTTTGCAAAATTCTGAAAACAAATTAAATGAACAGATGTGTAATTTTCACTTAAAAACCGTTACCAATTTATTGGCATGTTACTTCCTTAAACGTATGTATTCATATCATGTGTTAATTTTTAATGCTAGTAATAAATTGCCTTATACTAAATATTTGTTTATGGGAATCGGCAATAATACTGTTATGATCGAATTTATTTTAAATTGGACGACTAAACTGTGATCAGATCACCGATCATTTGGTAATTCATCTATGCTATTCGCCTCTCAAAATAATTTCATTTGCAGAAAGTTTAGAAAACCGATAGCTGAATTAGGTGAAATAATTCTTAAGAATTGGTAAAAGCCGAGAGTTAAAATTATCGAAAATTATATTTTATTAGCATTTTGATTATTTTATGTGTTTTTCGTATAGCTAGCGTATTTTTGGCATTCTTTTCTGTCACTTTTCAACTTTCAACACAATTGTCGTCGACTTTTGGAGTTCAAAATATTGCTTTCTGGAATTTCTAACATTTGACATTTGTATTTGATATTTCTTTATTTTTAACTTTTCGGTATTTTTCTTCGTTGGAAATTCTCCATCCGTAAAATGATTACTCTGGTTAATAATAGAATAACCAAGCAATACCAATATAGATAATTTGATTTTTCGCCATGTAATAGTATCTTTCGAGGAGGTTCATGCGCGTTTCACTAGTCAATAGTTTGTCATTTTAAAATTCTAAGTTTACCTAACAGATAAAATAATTTGCAGAATATAATTTGGCAGAAAGATGTGAAAATCAATAGCCAACGTTCGCGAAAATTCTAAAGAAACCGTGAAAACGGTTTATTTTATGTATTTTCCACTTAATAAAGGCATTTTCAGTATTTTTATCTATAATTTTCGACACAATTTTCTTTAGCATCTTGAAGTTCCAAATTTTCCTTTCTAGGGATTTGTTTGTAACAGTCGGTACTTATTTTACTGAAATTTGTATTTTCTGATTTTTAACTCTTCGGTATTTACATCCGTCGGAGGTGTTTTTCATTATAGATGTATCTTTCAAGAAAACAAAAAAAAAAATTGTTGTATAATCTAGAATATCCGACCTTCAAAACAAAAGATATTTTGAATGATAGGTCGAACACTCTAACAATATTTCATGTATTTTTTTTTATAAAAATTTTATGTTTGTTTACTAAGAAAATAATTGGCATCCCTCTGTATGCTTGTTGAATAACGTTTTTTATTTTTGACATACTAGCAGTGTCTATGTGCGCTGCGCGCGCCCAATCGTGGGCCAATCAAATTTTACATGTCCATTGCAAATCGACCAATCACAATCATTAGAGGTGCCAATCTCAAGTCCATCTCTTTTTTATATAGGAATGTATTTACATCAGTACAGCCTTCCTAAAAGATTTTTAATATTAATTAAATGGAAAATACTTTAAATATATACAAGCAAGGAAGGTCATTTAATAATTTTGAAAAGTGCAAATATGATTAATTTCGAAGTCAAAGATTATTTACTTGTCGAATAAGGGATCTTTCCACTTATTTGAATTTAGAGAGTAGATATTCTCTGTATAATTCTTAATAATAAATTTCGGTTATTAAGGTGAATAGTGAATAAAGGTAATGACGGCATGACTCTTTTTGGCAAGTCTACGCATAAGAGTTGCATGCCAGGACCACCGACAAATTTGGACAGTCGAATTAATTTATTTTAATTTTTATTAAACGCGAGAACATAGAACTTTCTTTAGATATAATACCGATATGATTCGGACTCAACGACCGAAAAATGCGGCTGCACATTGAAATATCAAAAAATATAACTAATGAACAGAATCTTTTTGTCAATTCTTTTACACAGAATAGGGTATTTTATTTTGTTCTTCGTCACACGAGTTAAATTGGAATATTGAGCAGCAAAACAGTTATCGGTTTAGTAAAATCGTTTACAATCTAAAAGTAGTGCAATTGAAATATTGTCTGATGAAAACTCAATACGACAAGCGTACCAACATGTTATCGTTAGAGCACCTAATATGCTCTTAAAAGAAAACAGTGACAAAATCACTATTTGCTATCACATAGCATGAAAGCTTACTAGAAGCTTCCTGGAAGCTTTGGGTCAAATTCATGACAAAAAGCTTCTAGAAACTTTTTAGGAAGCTTTCAAAAAATTACTGGAGTCTTCATTTAGGTTGTGTGAATCTCCAGTAAGCTTTCGAGAAAAATAATGCAGACTTTATCTTTACTTTAGTATCAGTATCCGTCTCACATTTGTCAAGAATAATCATAGAATGATGTAGATTTTTTCATGCTGAAGAAATGAATATTTTTGTTTTGTGAAGTTTTTATGTATATAAAAATCTAGCGAATAAGCTATCAGTGTTATGACTTACTAGATATGAATCTGGTGAACACTATTATAATAGCTATAATATTAGCTAATTGGATGATGATGATCACAACGATGAATATATACATTAATTTCACACAATACAATGTTATCATTTTCTTCTCCTAAGTCTTTTAATTAATTTTCACTGATAAATAAATGATATTTTGCTAATTTATTAGCGATTTTGAATTGGTTAATAGATGATGATTTACTAATTAATTAGTATTTATATTCATTGCTTTAGATAATAAATATATTCACTATTTCGCCGTTACCTATAATTTTAGTAATTAATTTTTAACTTTTAGAAAAAGATTTTTTTTTAGAGAATAGAATTATATATAAGCAATAAATCACAATTTGAGTTAAAATTATCAACTGTAAACTATTATATATTTAATATCTCTATTTACCAATAATATTCCTTTCTCCCTCCCCTTTAAATTATTTTTAAATTCATCCAGTTTTCATCTGTTTCAGCTACTGATGGCGCAGCAACGCTATCGAGGCCTGCTCAATGCATCGAAAACCACGCATTGATAGAGAAAGACGGCTTCTTCATCTACTTGAAAAGGACGAACGAGATAGGGTTCCAGCTTCTCTTCCTCTCCCTCCTCCACCTCCTTGAAGTTGTGGCAACGGCAGCAGCGGACACAGCTGAGTGAGCATTTGGCTGAGCGGGTACGCGAGTCGCCCCAGCACTACTCACACGCATGTAAAATAAACACAATGCACATACGCTTGGTCTTATCTCCATAGCCTCCACGGGCTCCCGGCCTATAGGTTAGCTAAGGCGAAAGCTCACCGAGCGAACCTTGGCTTTTCGACTGAGTTTTGTCTTCTTTTACATCCACATACGCGCGCTTTTTCTTTGCCCCGGCTTTGCGCGCGCGCACGCTTTGCCCTTTTAAGCTTCCTCTACCGGTGCAGCCTTTTTTCGCGGCGTGGTCTTTGCGCCACCGCCGCCGCGTACCGGATAAACAGACGGTGGAGGGCGTGTGCAGCACATCGATGCCCTTTCGCGGGGATGCTCCGAAAGCATCCGTATATCTTCTGAGATCTCTTGGGGGAGAAGGGGAGCTATCGCGCTGCAGTTTCGGCCGTGTATCTTCGCGTTTGTGTGCTCGTAGAAAAATCGACGGGACCCAATCCATTTTTGGAGTATAAAGGACGCGGCGGGAACACGCCAAGGTGAAGGAGGCAAGGCTCTGTGCTATTAGTTTTCCGGGTAGGTACGAACCAGAGTGTCTATATGATATTGTTAGATGCTCTGTGATACATTATAGCTTACCACGCTGGAATGTGAAACGAACTGTTTAACAAAAGTTATTGATGCAAATGCTACCTATTTTTTCTGGATGAAAATTGCGAGGGCGGGTGGACCGCAGCTATCAAAATTTTCAAAATGCCAATGTTTTGGGCGGAGAATAAAAAACACAAGTAAAAATATTTTTTTGTTTTTCGGAAATCAGAAAAATAGTACACGAAATTCTAGTACGTACGTGATTTCCACACGAATGGTATTTACGGTCCCAGCGAGACAAGGTTTATATGATATAATTTGTTGAAATAAATATACTTTGCACACTTGTAACGTAATCTACTATTTCCTAACTAAGTATCCTGAGAACGCCAAGTTCGATTTTGCATAATCACACAAAGTTATACATTCCCACACGAGTACGGGAAACATCTATTTGATCACTTGTTGCATAATGTACTTACTGATATCATTTAGTATGAATTTGAGATTCGTTGACACGTAAATTAATTATTAACTAGCACAAAAAGTACATGTACTCACACCCGCACAATGTTTACCGCAGAAATTAGTCATAAATGTATCAATAAAGAGAAAAGTTAGGTACTGAGGCGAGTAAAAAAGAATTGTCACGCGCTTCCAATTAATCATTTTAGTCTCTCTGACAAAGAAACGTGAGAAAAAAATAGAGTAATATCCTCGATTCACATTGTTAACCCTTGGCTCGACAGAGGAAAAAAAAATACTGCCTAAAGCAATTACAGGACAAAAGCGTAGAACTTGCACTAGCGCGCCCACACGGCTCGCGTATAATAACGGGTCTTGATCACAGTCTTTCATCAAACGCTCGGCTCGCACAAAAGCCAGCTTAAAAATCGTATATGGTCTGACAAACATCGTCTCTCCTTCCATTCTCCCCAGTACGCAAAACTACAGGTGCTCGCGCATGCGCTGGTGCAATCGCGCTTGCAATTGCTTTGATTCTACCGCGTCGTAATAAGGTAATCAGTTCAACGGCCGCTTTGCGCAAAAGGAAGGAAGAGGGGAATTAGGAGAGGAAGCGAGGTAAAGAACTTCGAAGGAGCAAAAGAGCAGGCGTTGACGGTTCTTTCTGTAGTTTAATTAGAAAAACGAATCGGGGTCCGAGGCATTCATCCGGTGCGTTGTGCATGCGTGCTATATTTTTCCGCGTGGCCTGCTGCGCAAGCAGTACCGTTTGTAGGTCAAAAGGTTAGAGAGAGAGAGAGAGAGAGATACTAAGAGGGAGTGGGAGGGAAAGCGGATGCAAAAGAGAGAGGGAGAGATAGAGCGAGAGAGAGCAACAGACAGACAGGCAGATGTACAGTGACAGAGAAACACATACGTACAGAGAGCGAGAGAGAGAGAGAGAGCGAGAGAGAGAGCGAGAGAGAGAGAGAAAGAGAGAGAGAGAGAGAAAGAGAGAGAGAAAGAGAGAGAGAGAAAGATGAGAGAGAGAGAAGTGGAGAGATGAGAGACAGAGAAAAGAGAAAGGAGTGAGAAACGCACAGGAGTAAAGCGTACGTAGAAAACGTGGCAGAGAGGGCTAGAAAAGAATGAGTAGAAGGAATTTAAAGTACTATTAAGAATGCTTTCCATCCACGCAAATATTTCTTTGTTCATTATTCAAGTGTTTTGTTGTACACTGCAACGAATTAATCTCCAATGGAAAGTAACCAAATCATTGTTATAATTGAATCTTACATTTTTATAGATATGTTTGAATTTATAGACTTCTCCTTTACAATATACACAGCATAAAGGATGAGAAAAGATAATTCATTAAAACCTCATAATCCGGAATAACCGAATAAGTCCATTTTTTACGAGTTTCTGAGAAAAACGGATTTTAATGTTCAATCTTATATAGATCGAGAGAAACGAGATGAGTCCCGATATTTAACTAGTCAATTGACACATTCAACACACTTATTTACACGATGTTATGAGAAGGTTATACATTTTCTAATACGTTAAAAACGAGTAAAAACTCAAAAAGTGTGGACTTATGTCGTTATACTGGAAACTGTGGACTTATCTGATAGTAATGTCCGCCTTTATTTTAGAGCGTATTTAGGTATTTATGATGCAATTTATTTATGGTAATCAAAAATTTTATAATATTTCATTTAACATTCAAGTTTAAATATTTAGTTATCAAGTGTTATTTCTTCCTAGAAAAAACTTTGTAATAGTAAGTTTTGCCTGTAATCACGTTACGAAAGTATTCCTGATCGTTTCGAATCACAATACGCTATTTTTAGAAAATGTTAGTAGGTCTAGATATGCGGGTAAAAGTTTTCTTTTTCATCTTGTCATATTTAAAGGTTAAGATTATTCACGTCTACGTGTAAAGAGAAAGGAATTTTGTGCAATTTGAAAATGTTGTTACTTGTTTGGGAATTATCAATTATTTGAATTTCCCGCGGTTGCGCAATTAAAGGGCAACTCAGTAGTCGGTCGCGTGAC
>JAYJLV010086024.1:0-13662 GCA_036873485.1 Torymus texanus | reverse complement strand
AGGAAAAATTTTAAGTACAACAGTTTTAGGAAATCAAACGGTGCATCTGATGGTGACCTTGACTTTGACCTTCAGCTTGATCTTCAAGGTCAATCTCAAGGACAAAGTGGTTTTCTAAATGGGAGCCCCTATTTTTGACACCGGATTCCGAAAGTGCGGGAAATTCTACGTCCAAAACGATAGTCTATATTTTTTTTCTGAATGACCTTCTGAAGGTAAACTAAAGGCTAAATGTTGAAAAATCGTCAAGAAGCGGTTTTCTTGGAACTTTTTAGGGTTTATGGGCAAATAGATACAAGATTAGGTTTGGAGGCCAACTACCTTGCGCATCTTGACCTTGAAGCAAATTTTCAAGGTTATTTGAAAGTCAGAGTGATTTTTTCAAGTAAACCCGTATTTCTGACACCGGTTCCGAAGAGAGCGGAAAACGTAACACCAGAAATGATATTTTAGAGTTTGCGTTGTGAACTTGAGAAAGTCAATTGAAGGTTAATATTTCACAAGCACTCAAAAGCTGTTGCTTTGAATCTGCTAACGTTACTTTTAGCGTTACCCAGAAACAACGACGTGGAAGTAGTAAGTTCTGTTTTCTTTGGGGTGCTTGATTAACGTGTATCCCTTTGCCACTCACGATTGGGGTGCTTCTTTACCACAAGTGCTTTCAATAATCACAATTATTTTAAAATTTTGTATTTAAATAAGCTACACTGAGAGAAATTGTGCGGTAACTGCGAGTTTAGGACAATATAGGAATTTTGGAGTGTTTACCTGGAAACTTGTAGCTATCCTTGTAATCATTAGAAAATGGCTAAAAAAGGATTTGCGTTGCAAAAATTCTCATTATTTTCTTATCTACCCGTACTTTAATGACTAATAATTACTAACAATTAAAAGAGTAAAATCAATAAGATTTCGTTAGTTTTATGAAATAGATGGACACGACTGATTTTAACAGTTTTGAAAAAAATGCTAATTTGCAATAATTTACATAGATTCACAAAAATTTATTATAAAGTTTACAAAAATAATTGCTAATTCGCCAAAAATTGAAAATTTTCAAACAATTGCAAAAATTTGCAAATTTTTACATATTTGCAAATATGCAAAAAATGTGCAAATGTGTAAATATGTGCAAATATTCAAAAATTAAAGGGTTAACCTGAAATCACCAGGGGCACCCTGTTGAAATTCTGTCCCTAGATTCGTCTGCAACGACCCCGAAAATTCCCTAGGTAGCATTTTCATCATTTTTTATCGAAGTCACATTTTCAATGTTAGTGGTGCCAAGTTCTATGTTATATCATAAATTAGTAGACCGCTGCATTCGCTTTTATGTGACCCCGAAAATTTCAACGTACCAAAATCTAGCCAAAATCATAGTTTTAGAAATTAAAAAGTTCCATCAACCATAAACCCTCTCTTTTTCTTTCTTAAACTAATCATTATGTACATCAATGTACTTTTCAGTTAGATGGCAATGTTAATCGTCACAATTGAAGGTTCTGGGGACCAGAGAATCCACACTGGTTCTGGAATCACATACACAACATCCACAAAACGAAACGTTTGGGCAGGTATAATAAATAATAGAATAGTAGGGCCATTTTTCATAGAAGGAAATTTGACCGCGAAAAGTATGTAAACATGCTGAGGAATCAAATCGTACCTGCGATAAATGTCATTGTCGGTGACAATTTTAACATCACTTACTTCCAACAAGATGGGGCTGCCCCTCATTACGCAAGAAATTTACGTAATTATTTAAATGTAACATTTCCAGAACGAGTGATTCGACGTAGAGGAACTATTGAATGGCCACCTCGTTCCCCTGATATCTCGACACTAGATTATTTTCTATGGGGCTACGTCAAAAACAAAGTTTATGCAACAAAACCTGCGAATTTGGAGGAATTACGTCAATGTATTATTGACAGGATTCGTACAATCCCAAATGATATGAATCAAAATGCAGTTTCAGTATTTTATGATCGCATAGGATAATTCGAACAAGAACTTTAAATAATAACTGACGATTTCGGAAAGATTTTACATCATGCCTGCACCGGCCGGACACCAGCCTGTCTTGCATTCACGGCTCGGACATCAGCCTATCGTGCCTTCACCGGCCGGACACTAGCCTGTCTTGTCTTCATCGGCTGGAGAGCACCCCAATCGTGAGTGGCAAAGGGACACACGTTAATCAGGCACCACAAAGAAAACAGAACTTACTACTTCCACGTCGTTGTTTCTGGGTAACGCTAAAAGTAACGTTAGCAGATTCAAAGCAACAGCTTTTGAGTGCTTGTGAAATATTAACCTTCAATTGACTTTCTCAAGGTCACAACGCAAACTCTAAAATATCATTTCTGGTGTTACGTTTTCGGCTCTCTTCGGAATCGGTGTCAGAAATACGGGTTTCCATTGAAAAAATCACTCTGACTTTCAAATAACCTTGAAAATTTGCTTCATGGTCAAGATGCGCAAGGTCGTTGGCCTCCAAACCTAATCTTGTATTTATTTGCCCATAAATCCTAAAAAGTTCCAAGAAATCATCTTCTCGATGATTTTTCTACATTTGACCTTTAGTTTACCTTCTGAAGGTCATTCAGAAAAAAAATATAGACTATTGTTTTAGACGTAGAATTTCCCGCACTTTCGGAATCCGGTGTCAAAAATAGGGGCTCCGATTTAGAAAATCACTTTGACCTTGAGATTGACCTTGAAGATCAAGCTCAAGGTCAAAGTCAAGATGACCATCAGATGCACCGTTTGATTTCCTAAAACTGTTGAACTTAAAGTTTTTTCTAGCGTCCTTATTTTCCGAGATATTTAGGTGTGTCCATACTTTTGGGACACCCTGTATATGGGTGAGCATCGCAATTGGGTGAAGCAAAAGCAATTGTTAAAAAGAGATATTTAATTAAAATTTTAATGAAATTTAATATAAAAAGACTATGGTCATCAAATCCGTATTTATGAATCGCGCTGAGGCAGTAAGTCCGCGTGATCCATAAGGTATCCCAGTTTATGGATCATGTAAAATAAATTTGATAAATCATAATGTATTTATATATTTTATTATTTTATATTACTTTTTCACAATAATAAATACATTTTAGTTGATTAGAACTAATTGATCACAAGAACTATCAAAATTTAACAATAAATAAAAAAAATAAAAATTTAACAATTTTTGAATTTTAAAATTATAATTATTTTATTTTTCTTGTTATTTCCTTCATTTTTTCTGTTAATTTTTTCTCTGCTTGTAATTTTTTTTGCTTGCTTTTCTTGCTTAGTTTGCTGTTGCCTCTTCTTTTCCATATGATGTTCATACCATGCATCTATGTCTCTAGACTTGGGTTGTTTTGGCTTACCAGAAGTTTCAAGTTTTACCCATTTGTTTTTAGGTGGGTACTTCGTTGGCAAAGTAAAGGCTTTATTGAAGGTAGATTTGTCTTTAATAACATCTCCTAAAAAGGAATCGTTAATTTATTAATATTTCTCACAAGAAAAAAATATTAATATATATATTTTTTTAATATACAAACCTTCATTAGCAATAATAGATTTATTTTCTTTTTCTAATAGAGAATTATCAATATTCTCAGTACTAATTTTACTACCAATGCCACTATCACTTTTATTATTGACTTGGCTTGCATCGGTACTTGCTGTAGTTATTACATTGGCAGCTACGTTGTTGCCTTCAATTACATCAGAACTGTCTTGGCTTGCACCGGTACTTCATTACATTGACAGTTTCCTTGCTGCTTTCGATTACAACAGAACTGTCGCGGCTTGTATCGATACTTCCTGTAGCTATTATATTCAAAGCTTCCTTTTTGACTGTGATCATATGAGAACTTATATTTATATTTTTCATATTTATAGATCCTAAAATAATATTCATAATATAACTTTTTATGGGAGTGCTAAAAAATCATAATTTAAATAATGTTTGTTTACAAACCTAGTTCATTAGCAAGTTTCATTTCGTTACTAATGATCTCTAAATCACTATTTATAATATCTGGTGAATATAAAGTATTATTCAAAGAGATCATTTTATTTTCACCTAGATATGGCATAGCAATACGTTCAACAACTGGAAAAATCATTTCATTTACTGGCTCTTTATTAAATTTTGGTTCAGTATCAAGTTAGCAAAAGCATCAAATTCATAATTATTAAAAGATTCAATTGAATCATTGGTTGATATCGAACAAGAAACATCCCGAACAAGAAGCCGTGTAGCTGATTAAAACGGCCAAAATCAAGATAGGCTGGGTAGTCTGCCGAATCAGGTCCTATACCGTAATAAAGCGATGTTTCAAGTGTCTCGGCTTCGGGCATATCACGTACACATGCACGGGAGTAGACAGAACAAAGTGCTGTTAGAAATGCGGATTCGATGAACACCTGGTCAAGGATTGTAAGGACAACGCACAATGTTTCCTATGCGCTGAGGCTGAAAAGCCACCTGAAAAGCTCGGGCACATCGCAGGGTTTAGTGGACAAAGTGGTGGGCGGCTTCTTTCCAAACCACGAGCAAAGACCCGCAGGCAACACAACACCCGAAGAAAACGAAATCCCGCTGACCACCCAAGCCGAGCTGGCGGCAGCGCGAGCGCTCCGATGCCTGAAGCAGAAGAGAAATCCCGGCCCGGATGGAATCCCTTCGGAAGTGCTCAAAGTAGTGGCTCGAAAACACCAGCATGTACGTATTGATACGAACAACGCATGCCTGAAGGCAGGGTACTTCGCCCCCCGCTGGGAAAAAGCAAGGCTCGTGCTCATCAGTAAAGGTAAAGGCCAGCCGGACTCTCCATCGTCTTACTGATCCCTATGCATGCTTGACACCGCAGGGAAGCTCCTGGAAACTCTGCTGCGAACCCGGCTACCCGAACCCTCGTAGTGGCGGAAACTATTATCATCCACCTGCAGGCAATGGAAGGGAGGGCAATATAACTCGGCAGAGCACTAGATAAAAACGGGGCTAGGAGAGAAGCTAGGGTGGAACGTCTGTAAAGTCGGGAAATGGACAAAGACGTCGGTTTACTCCCTGGATTGACCGGAAGCACGGAGAAATCAACTACCACCGGACGCAGTTCCTGACAAGATATGGACTCTTCGGCGCATACCTCCATCGCATGGGGAAGCGCCCGGACCCGAAGTGCCTCTGCGGCGCAGCAAGAGACGACGCGCAATACGCGTTCTTCAAATGTGTGAAGTGGTACAACGAACGAAACGCCCTGGCAGGGCTGACGGCGGACACCATCGTTGCCCACATGCTGGATAGCGAAGAAAACTGGAGAAGGGTGACCAACCCGACCTTGACTCCAAAGTAATACGCGCGGGTGTCGCTATCGGAACCTCCCATTCGTTGGACGTAGGGACCAGCGGCACCCACACATGCACAGAAAACGTCACAGAGAACTGGGGAACCCCTGGACGATTGCGCGAGGAACTCCTCCTGAACTTCCCATGTGGGAGACGTAGAGAGATGACGTGCAAGGTGGGCGCCCCAAGATGGGAGAAGAAATATAGAGGCCATCTGGAAGGAATGCTCACGCTCTAGTGCCCAGATGGCAGTCTCTGCACGTTTACGAGGGGCAATGGGAGGTAGACCCAGTCACCTATGTCCATACAAAAGAAAAAAAAATCATTGGTTGATAGAATATGGTTATTTACCGTAAAAATTTTATTTTTAATCATATTTTCTTTATTAAGTTCTTGTGAAATAATACTAATCTTAAGATTATTTACATTTTCAATTTTCTTGATAATTGGCTTTCTCGAAATATAATCTAGATATATTAAGTATAAATATTAGAGGTTATTTATAATGTAAAATAGATGTAAAAGTGAGATTTAAAAATAAATTATATATATGTATATACCCTGTAATGGGGTAGACCTTAAAGGATAGGGAAACCGGATCAGCTAACTTCCCCTTAATGTACACAGGCCAAATAGAATGGCACGCGTCAGCCGACAGGTCTGGCACAGTCGTCTCCGGCACAACTGTAGAGAGACCCGCTCTGCCTAGCACAGAGCGAGCACGAGCCGCGCGCCCTGACTTGTTCGCGGCGCGCACACTGCTCTCTTCGAAGCTGCACCCCAAGCACCACGACGCGCGTTCGACTTACCGGTCTCGATGATGCTCGTGCTCCGCACGAATTCCTGTACAACGCCGCTCAGCAAGTCCTTACCTTGGCGGCTTGTCTCCTCCCGTTAGCTCTCGATAGTTATGCCAGCTAGCTACAATAACGCGTAGGGTACAGGGCGGTATTCGGGGAAGAAGTTAGGAAAAGAGTCTTGACGTGAGCAGGTCGGTGACGGAACGCGGTGCCTCCTCCGTCCTTACAAATCGCCGCTTCGAGAGGCTGTTCCGGCCGCTCGTTCGCTCCGCTAGTACGGTGGCTGGCTATGCAGTCGCGGGAGGTTGGGTGGAGGCGCAGCTCGGTCGATCACTCGTATTCCGTAGAACACTCGCGGAGAGAATTTTCGCGCGTGCACACTTGGCTGTGTCAGCAATCAAGATGGCTGATTCTCGGTACGGGAAGAAGGAGCTCTTTCACTCTGTCGGCGTGAAGTCGCGTGCGAGGCCGCCTTGAACGATCAGGTGGTGCGCGAGTTCACACCTTGTAGGGCTAGACGCGCGGGATTACAAATAGGATCTACGCGCCCGTTACAACCCATTTGAATAATAATTGTATATTAGTAAAAATATAACGTTAAAGATAATTGTATATTTGTATATAAAAATCAATTGTATAAAAACTTAATCAAGTTCTGTACCGGTAGATATTCCATTAAGTTTGAGCCAATATTCGAATAGAGCTTTCCTCTCTACAACACCAGTCCATGAGCCAGCCTATGCAGCTGTTCTAAACTCTGTAAGTAGTTGAGTTGATACATTCTTATCAAAACTCTGTATGTCCTGTTGTTTGTTCTCCTCAATACTATCTAAATCTGTTTTCTGTCTTGATATGCCTACAGTTTGTTTACTTTTCTTTTTTGTTCAAAACATCATAGTCAATAGCGTTAGGGTTAAATGGAAATAAATCTGCTCCTTTAAAACCACTAATAACGACATTTTGTTTCATATTGTCTCAAGAAAATTTGAACAGTAAAGGTAAATCTTCGTTTTTAAGCTTTCTGATATTTTGTTGATGCTTCCACTCTGGCACTGCCTTCTACCACGCTTCTTTGAAAGAAATGCAACTAGAGGTATAGTTATGTGAGACGAGTGGTTATCAAGGTATATAACAACTGGGAATTCAATTTCTTCATTCACCAATCATGGATAGAATACATTTGCAATTTATTCATAAAACTTTTCGCTAGTCATCCACTCGTTGTCTGATGTACCAATTCCCCATCCTTTTGGAGTATTTTCCACTATTCTGTTTGGTACCTCTTCCTTATAAGCGTACATTAACATAGGTGGGGCACGCAAACCACTAGCACTGTACATGAATAGAACTGTTAAACCTTCTTTCCAAGCATCGACTAATTGGTATACAGAGCGAGAAATTTTGGAGTCAAAACTTTTTCAGTCTCTGGACAAAAAACCACATTTGTTTCATCACAGTTGTATATTTTATTTGGAGACATATTTAGTAGATCTTTCTTTTCCAAAATTTCTTCTACATCTTCAAACCATTCCTCCAGATCCTCTCTAGTGATACTTGCACGGCTTAAACTTAAGTGTTGCGGTTTCCTAATCGGTAGCTGAAGGTTACGTTTCCTGAAACCTTCATAACAGTGTCGACTTGGACGATTATCTGAGAATGGAGAGGGTTTGTTGAGATATTTCACATATGCTTGAACAGAGTCAAGTAGTTCAGACTTAGTAACTGGCGCACCATGTTCCGGTCTGTAAAAGATCTAGTTAACAATTGCTTGTTCTTCGGACTCAGATAAAATAAAATAAAACCATAAAGTTGTTTGTGGTCCTGTTTTCGCCTTGAGTTTGTCTGGACTATTTTTCTTTCTAATTAGTGTGATCAATGGTACCCCATACGAAGCAGCAGCCTTGCGAATTGAAGAACCATTTTTCGATGCTGTAAGAGCATGCTAAACATCATCTGAAGAATAATTCAATCATTTATTTTTTCTTCTTTTTTGAAGCATTTGTGAGATAGTCAACTAAAACAGCAGATTTTTTGAAGTCTTAATTTTGCTCCGTTTTTTCTTTGCACAATTCCTCCTTCTTTTTACGTTCAGTTCTGTGACATTAGCTTTATTTTTTCTTGTACTTCTCGTATTTTTAATAATAAGTATACAATTGTACGTGGATGGAACAAAATTTATGAAGTTAAGTATTTTTAGTTCAGATTTTCTTATGTTAGGTTTCAATTTACGTACTTTTTCATGTTTACACTTACCTATGCAAGTAGATTTTATATAATAGACTAAATTAGAAGTACTGAAATACTTCTATTACTTGGATATATAACAATAAGCACTCTGAAACAAATTACTCTGAAACGTTGCATGAAAAATAGGGATCCATACCATCGTACTATATGACACTGCAGATGTCCGTGTTACGTGGAACACAGAATCTAACGAACCATAAATATGGACCCTCGGAACGTCAGTGTACAGAATGCGAATCAATCCTATTAAAAAATTATTTAAACAAATTCCAAAAGTTATATAGATAAATGAGATCCTTAACTCATAAGCTTTCGAATGAGCTATGTGTAATATGTTAAAATCGTTAGAATTTCTCGATAAATGTAAATTCCTTCTCGAGTATATTTGCTTCTTCATTTTGAAAAAATGATACAGTTAATGTATCCAAAGACATGGATGCAGAATATATTTTTTTTAATAAATTACTTTAAGGGATAATTATATAAATTGATTTATAGAACTAAATATACATAAATATAAAAAAGTCTATTTCTAAAATAAGAATATAATTAAATGTTAATTTTCAATAATACTTTTTGTTATGCTGTCACCATTAAAGGGGACATTAATTCATAATACGGACTTTTATCTTGGTTATCAGCATTTTCAGGATTTCAAGGCCTTTGAAGGAGCATCTTCAAAATTCTACTGCACGAACACCGACTTTTGAGGATTTGTATTAATACCTTCCACTCAGAGAGGGAGATTATTTATTTAGTCAAGGATACTAGATTCTGGGAGAGAGAAACTCTGCACCTCAAACATCCACCCGTCTTGAATGTGTGTGTGTGTTTTTTTTTTTTTTGTTTTTTCTTCTGGGGGAAGTTTGCAGGAGAAAAAGGAAAAATGCATTTACGCATACAATGATGTTGTGTAGGTCTCGACCATTTCTGGTAATACCTACTAAACCCTCCATGCCGATGTTTTATGGCAGGTCCTCCCCCCGACTGTAATTCTCCCCGGGAACCACCGTTAGGCATTACTTCCTGGAGGGCAGTCGCAGCTTTAGCGGCTCCTTCTATTACTGTCTCCTCTTTTCTTCCCGTCTGATGGAGTTCAGCCTCTCTATAATGGTTGTAGCTAGAGCCACCACTGTGTCCCATCCATCCTACGAGGTAAGTAAGCTCCGTCCCATGGCTTCGGTTGATAGTGGTTCATCCCATGCAACTCTATACCGCTCTCTTTCCTCCTCAAATCTTGGGCACTGAAACAGTACGTGTTCCACGTCCACATCGACTCCCGGGCACGCCAGGCAATCTGCGCTTTCATACACGCATATTTCATACAATTTACTATATCCGGGATAAGGCGATGGGACCACCGACCTTCGCGCGCGTAGTTCCATCGATTTTGCCACTCCTCGAATGTCCTCAGTGACCAAGGTTTGCGTATTGCTTCCCAGAACAATTCATCCGCTTTGATCCTCCGTTCTTCAAGGTGCCATTGGGCTCTGTAATTCGCCATTAAATCTACTGGATGTATCCCAGAAATTCAGGTAAGAGCTGTACCAGAAATGGTGCGGTAGGCACAGGTCACCCTCAGCGCTATTATCCTGTAGGCCCTTTGACATATTCTTCGATAGCTCACATTCTTGCTCAGGGCCTCTGACCAGATCGGGGCTCCGTGTAGAATCACTGAGCTTACCACCGACGCGAGTAGCGCCCGCCGTGGCTGTTTAGGCCCTCCTATGTTTGCCATGATGCTCGTAAGTGTTCCAGCCACTTTTGACACCTTCAGGCCTGTCCTTGTCAGATGTTCTTTAAATGACAGCCGCGAATCCAGAGTAACCCCGAGATACTTTAAGATGTCCGTCGTTACGATCTTTCTTCCTTCTATAGAGAAGGTAGCGAACTTCCTCTTTTTAGTGCATGAAATGAGCAGCCCCTCAGTCTTCTCTGCTGCGAGCTCCAGCCCGTTCTTGCTTAGCCACTCTGAGACCACTTCTACAGTGGCGTCTCCTGCATGCTCGACCTCCTCGATCGTCTTGGCTACGACAACCAGGGCAAGATCGTCCGCATACGCTACCATCGATACCCCCGCTGGGAGCGTCTGCCTGAGCAGTCCATCGTACAGAACGTTCCAGATTTGAGATCCTACTACTGAACCCTGTGGCACTCCTCCTGTAATATTGTAGGAGTGCTTGTCATCGTTTGTGTCGTAAAGCAGGGTTCGTTCCGACAAGTAGCTCGACATGATCCTTCGTAGGTTTAGTGGCACTTCTAGATTTTCTAGCGCCATCATGATGTTATGCGAGTTGGCCGAGTTAAACGCGTTTCGCACGTCGAGAGCAATGACCGCACACATGCATTTGGTGAATCGACTGCCGCTAATAGCGTCCGACGCTATTCTCACATCGCGGCTGATCGCGTCGATAGTTTAATGACCCTTCCTAAAGCCGTACTGGTTCTCCGACAGATCTCCTGCCATATATATGTCCGCTTGTATTCTGGCTTGGATAATCCGCTCAAATAGTTTTCCAGCAATGTCTAGCATGCAGAGCGGCCTGTAGGATGATGGCTCATCCGGAAGTTTTTCCCCCTTAGGGAGAAGCACTAGTCTCTGTACCTTGCAGATAGCCGGCAAAATTCCCTCGCCTAGACAGGTGTTGAATGTGTCCCTCCAGATATCAGGAACATTTAGCGCTGCGGTCTTTACTGCTAAACCGGGTATTCCGTCTGGTCCTGGAGCTTATCGGACGCAAATCCTTTTAGCAGCCGTCTGTACCTCGGTTTCGGTGACTTCCGGTGGCTCAACTGCATCATCCTTTCCCTTCGTCAGTCCTGCTCCTTGCAGCCTTACTTGGTGAGCTGGGAACAAATGCTGGACTACCCTGTCGAGGAAGTTAGGACATGTAGGAACACTACCACCCCTTGGCTTGATTTTACTCATGACCGTTTTGTACGGGCGGCCCCAGGGGTCTCGTTCCACTTCCTCACAAAGGTCCTGCCAAGACCTCCTCTTCGCTGTCTTGATGGCTAACTTGAGTTGCTTTCTCCTCATCTCGTACCCCGCTCTTAGCTGCTCGTATCGCGGCCCGCCAACCGCTTTCTGATGTAGCCTTCTTGCTCGCAGGCATTCGCGTCTTATCTTTGCTATTTCTACGCTACACCAATAAACCGGTCTTCGCCCTTGGGGATTTGCCTTTTTAACCATCGGCATATCACAGGCTACTATTATGGCACGTATAAGGATCTGAACCTTATCTTCTTCCGTGCCTTCATACTGTATCCCGTCTAGTGAGTGCAGAAATATTTCTTTATCTAAGGTACTTGGAGCCCACCTCTCGTTCCTCGGTTGCGTGGCCATACCTACTCCCTTCCGGAACTTCTGCAGCCGGTATATTGTACGCCCACGGCTTGTGTTATCCTCGACTCTATTGCTTTTTGGAGTTCTGTAATTTCTACACCAGGCGTCCCTAGCTCCAGGAGTAGTTCTCCTGATTTAGTTCGTCTTATATATGTCACTCTTTCTTTCAGAACCGACAATTCCTCTGCGCTTTTTATTTCTCAGTGCGTGCGTGCGCGCGCGTGTGTGTGTGTGTGTGTGTGGGTATACGTGTGTGTATTGTGACGTTGCGTTTTAAGACCCCCAGACGCACTCACAATCTCGCCCAGAAGGCTATTGATCCTCTATTCTGCAAAAGCTACGGAATTGCCTAACACGATACGCGAAACTAGCCGCGGCCGAATTTAGAAAAGGGGCGCCAGGCCACGTCGTCCCCAACGTGTGTTGGGTCGTGCTGCTCTCTCACTCTCTCTCTCTCCCTCCCTCTCTCTCTCTCTATCTCTCTCTCTCTCTCTCTTCCAACGCTTCTGAATACGCTGCCCGGCTGAAGACTGCTCCTCTCGAGGGCGTGGATACCGACACGACGGCCTGGGGGCGGCCGAAATCCTCGGTGATCTTGGAGCTACGACACAGAATTTACGATATCACAAACACAAAAAGAAATAAAAAACCAATTTCCTTTAACTCAATGGCGCAATTATATTCCAGCTAATTACAGTTTGCTTCCGATAATTCCGTCACGTGTCGTGCTCCGATCGCCGCACAATCCGAATACAACTTTTACCATGCTGTCGCTTCTCAAAATGGTCACCGCACTAGCCCGCAAAGGAAACTAGCCGTCGTTGCGCGACACACACACGCGCGAAATGGCCATCGCACTGGTTCGCCGCAAGTACTATTTTTGCGCGCTTGCATATAATAAAAATTTTTGAAGGTCGAGGGCAGAAAGATTATTAGCCCCCGACGGAGCAAAGTAAGGGCTCACGGTTTTGCGTGCTGGCCGCTTCTCTCTCTCTCTCACTCTCTCTCTCTCTCTCTCTCTCTCTCTCTCTCTCTCTCTCTCTTTCTCTCTCTCTTCTCTCGTGCTTATTGTGCCCTGGCGCGATACAAAGTCGCTTTCTTAGCTGGCGCACAATTTTTCCTTCTGCTGAATCCTCTCGTACGTGCTATACGTCTCTCACTATCTCTATCTCCCTCTACTCTTAACACTACTGCTGCGCTAATACTCTACTGCCAAAAACTTTCTACTCTCCAAACGACAATTACAACTGTTCAGTACGATGGCCGATACTAGTCTTCTTGTCGGCGTGCTTTTTAGTCGCCGGCTTCCGTCTTCTTCGTCGGCTTGACTTCGTTCTTCTCTCTCGCTCCTGTGCTTGCCATAGGCGAATTTCCCCTCCTTGGCGGCGTCACTCTCCTAGTGCTGCTCCAATTAATATCTCCAAAAACCTATTCCGTGCTGTGATTGGCTTGCTGGACGTGGATATCGGCGCGGCATGCGCAAACATAATTAACGCTACCACCTGTTGTGTGCGGCAATTGCCAACCTAGTCATGCTGAATGGTTGGTGGCGAGGCGCCTTTACGTGCCCATGCGCCTCCACGGCTTCCAAGTTATACCGCCGCTCCATTATCTCGTATTCATCTTTCTTTGATCGCTTGATTCAGCGCCGCCGCGAAATCTCTCCCTCTCTTTCACTCTCCTACACGGTGTATCGAATCCATAGCAGATAACAGCCCGCAGGCTGCTTTGTCCTGCTCTCTCTCTCTCTCTCTCTCTCTCTCTCTCTCTGCCGATAAGTGTAGACGCGGTCCGCTTCAGCTCACGCTATTTGTGGCCTTACTTTTTCACTCCTCGGAGTAAATTCTTTTAGGAAAAGGGACCCCAGGCGGCACTCAAGCTCCCAGCCCAAAGACTGGAGGCATTGCGCTCCAGTTTTATGTGCCG
>JAYJLV010086003.1:0-13670 GCA_036873485.1 Torymus texanus | reverse complement strand
AACACGGGAAGAAAAGCTATTTCAGACTCGGGCGAGGTGTTTTCAGCACTCGTCTCTGTCTCGGGCGCCTTCGGCGCTCTCGACGCCGATTCGTGCTGAAATACCCTCGCTAGAAATAGCTCATTTTCGCCCCTTGTTGCATAATGTGCTATTACCTTTCCCGTTACGAAAAGGGTAGAGGGCGGTATTCGGGGAGCATGCACGGGTCGGGTATGCGAAATAAGAACGCGTGACTCGAGAAGCAAAATAACGAAATGAAAGTTTTATTCCAAAAATTAAATAACAGGGGAACGCGTAGGCCGAGACTTTCCGCAAGCTGCCCGCAGTTGTCGTCAACACCGCCGATATAACCTTTCCGAGAGGTTCGCAGGCACGCAACTACAATCTCTAAAACCGACTTACTCGGGGCTGGCCAGCCATCGCAGTCGAACGGGTTGCACTCTCCCGTACGTCTCTCTCTCTGTCTCTCTCGCTCTCGCTCGCCGGGTCGCTCGGGCTTTTCCCCGTTCTCGTCACGCGGCAGGTGATGTCACCGCAGCTAATTCGGTTGCGATGATGGCTGCGCGGTGCTTTCGCGTTGCAGCGGTGGAGGCGCACTTCTCTCTCTCTTTCTCTTTCTTGTCTACACACGCACACAGCGGTTCGTATCTGTTGCGCGTGCACACGGTAGCTTACTCTCTGTTTCCCGGCGCGGCTGTCCAGTCATCCACTCTCGTTCCTCGGCGCGCCGGCCGAGTCCGTTAGGCGCGACTCCTGTGCTTAACGTGCGCGATTCGAATCCTTTCCGGGCTTCTATTAATGTGCCCGTTACACTCTCCACCCAGATTTGACGTCCCCCGGACGTTACATCTGTAAAGAAAAAGGAAAAAGAGGCGCAGAAATGAACTACTCCTGGATTTTGGTGCTCTGATGTGTTTATATAATTTTTTTGTTTTTCCCTATTACTACAAGTTACGGGAGTCCTCTTCGCGGGGGTGTCTCTGTCGCGTCGGTGGCAGGTAGCCAATCTGAGAGCGTGACCTCGGGGTCATCCCCATACCCCGGATCTTCCGGGGGCTCTGGGTGACAGGGCTTCAGCTGATCCGCGGCCACTATCTCCTCGACTTGTCCACCAATACCTATGAAGCGGCAGGTGTTGGATCCTAGTACAACCATGATCCAATACGGCCCTTCAAACTTGGACGCGAGCTTCGCAGCGACGCCCTTGGCGGTCGAGGAAAGAGTGTGGCTGCCTTCGTTTTCATACTGTGTCAATGGGGCGAAAATTTGGCTCCCGCCTGCCGGCATCATAATACCTGGCTTGGCGCTCTTGTACCGCCCTCGCTTGATTGTTGGCTCGCTGATGTAGCTCTGGAAGGGCCTTCAATCGCTCCTTGCAGCGAGCCAGACTTTCCTCCTGAGCAATCGCTTCGGCTTCGACCTCCTGCAGTCGGCGTTGCGTCCCCGGATGCTCGGGCTGTCTCCTGTATAAAAGCAAGGCTAGGCTCATCCCGATGGAGCTCTGCACTGCGGTGTTCATGGCGAAAAGAAGTTCCGGTAGCTTCTCGTCCCACGTCGTGTGCCGCTCATTCAAGTAGAAGGCTACCATCATCTTCAATGTCCGATTGGCACGCTTCACGGGATTAGCCTGGAGGTCATAGGACCTGCCAGGGTTTCTTGACTAATCGTCGGTCCATGAGGACGACCAGAGCTCGCTGTTAAACCTTGAACCGCTGGCACATCTCAAGTAGTAGCGTAACGCTACTCTGGCGAACGTTTTCTCTCTGCCGAGATATCCAGCAGTGACGTCATCGTGGCATTCCCGCAACACCTCGAGACAATGTTCCTCTGGTACTACTAGTTTCCAGGCATCCTCGTCATCTCCGAGGGTTGTGTCCACGTCCGGGTTGGGGCGGTAGTGATACAGATTTCCGGCGACGAGTTTGCATACCGGGTAATAGTTGGGTTGCTCCTTCACTCTTGATACCATGTATCTTCTGTATCCGTTGACCAGGATATCGCTGCCAGTTCTAGGCCTGCCTCGTCTCCATCCTCGTATAGACGAGATAGGGCATTTTCTACGTGGTTCAAAGCGCCTTTATGATGTTCCATCGTGAATCGGTGCCCTTGCAACTCTAACGCCCATCGAGCAAGGCGGCTCGTCGGGTTCTTCATCTGACCGCCACTGCCAGCTGCGATGTCCTGTCACGTCTTTGAACTCGTACCCTTCGATGTATGGCGGAACTTTTGAATGACTCATACGACGGCCAGGCACTCTCGCTTGGTTACGCTGTAATTTCGCCCGGCCGGGGTTAACACCCTGCTAGCAAACTCTATTACTCGTTCCTGCCCTTCTATTTCCTGTAATAGTACGGCTCGAAGGCCCACGTCACTCGCGTCCATCTGCACAATGTACAGCCCGTCCTGGTCGGGGCGGTGCAGAACCGGCGCGGTCATTATCATCTCTCGGAGCAGCTCGAAAGCCTGTTGCTGTTCCTCTAGCCACTCATACTTCTGGTTCTTCTTCGTTAGGTTGGTGACTGGCTCGGCGACGGTGACGTAGTCTAATATGAACCTCCGATACCAAGAGGTTGTGCCAAGGAACCGCTACAACACCTTCAGGTTGCGGGGCACCCGATAATCCTTAATCAGCGTGATTTTTGCCGGGTTGGGTCGAGTACCCTCTCGGTTGTGACGCGGCACTTTTTATTCCCCAAATGCCGACATCCGAGATTACCCCGAGGGCTAATATCTACTACAAAACTCTGATTCTCTTGGAATTACCCTACCTCTAGCACAGAAAATATCTCTACTCAACAACCTAACTCCCGAATGTCGCGCGGCTGAATTTATAATAATTGGGGCACCAGGCCGCGGCGGCAAAATCTTTTTTCTCCCTCTCCTCTACAGCTGGCAGCTGGCAGAGCACGAGCTCCTGGACTCTCGGTCATGGATAACGGCGTAACGACCTGGGGGCGGTTGCAAACCCTCGGCGAATAATTCACTGACCGGGGCGAACGAGGCCTAGAGAATTGCGAAATTACAACGACACGCAACATGGAGGGGGGGGGGGATTCTACATACACAAAGACTTACTTCGATACAAGAAGTAAATAAACAACTCGAAACCTCGAATGAACACTTCCTCAATTTATTAATTTACTATCGCTACGTAACTTACAAAAAAAAATCGCACACGCGAAGATTCAAAATTGCCGCGCTTTGGCCTCTCTCTCGCGAGAGAGAGTTCCGCACGCACGCACGCAAAAAAACAATTTCGGATGTGCGAGGATCGGGGGCAGAAAAATAAGCCACCCGACGACAGCAACTATATCGCTTACCGCTTCGTCTGTTGTTGTTTCCTCATATCTTACTCTTCTTCTCGCACCTTTCCTCCGCTATTCTACTCTCCCTCACTCTATCTTCTTCTACTTCTACTCTACTTCGTCGCTCTATCTTTACTTCCTTCTCCTTCAACTGATACTTTCTCTCTCTCTCTCCCTTTCTCTCTCTCTACACTTGACCACTTTGTGTGCACCCTGTGACGACCCAATGCGGAATGGACGATAAAACGTGCTTCGTGCACGATTTCCGTCTTCTTGTTCAAATCGGTATCCTCCTTCTCTCTCTCTCTCTCCAAGGGCGGTAAATAGGGCGATAGCGGTTAGTTCTATCCAGCCCTCCAATTAGCTGATCAGGCAAGGCGCAACCGCCTCGTGATTGGCTCTCGACGGCGGTAGTCCTGCTCGGCAAGCGAAAACACGATGGTTCTGCTGCCACCTGTTGCGTGCGAGGATTCGAATCCTAAATCGATTTTTACTTCAGGTTTTACCTGAACGCATGTGGCGGTAGTGGCAACGCACCTTTACGGCGTAAGCGTCTCCGCTAGGTCGGCTGAGATGTCCATTTTATGTCCCTTCCCTCTCTCATTCTCCCCCCAGGCCTTTCCATTGCCACCCGCCTGATTGGTACCGGCCGTATACAGCACGAAGGCTGCCGCTGGCCTTCTCTCCCTCTCGCTCGCACTAGTGCTCCGCCGCGCACTCTCTCACTCATACAGTTGCGCCGCTGCGCACTCTCTCATGCAGGCCGTATATGCAGCGCACAAGTAGCCGCTGGCCGTCTCTCTCCCTCTCTCTGACTCCCATGGCCGTGCAGGTAGCACGCAGGCTGCCGCAGGCCGTCTCACCCTCTCACTCGCGCCAGTGTTCAGCTGCACACTCTCTCTCTCTCTCTCTCTCTCACACGGGCATATGTAGCGCGCAGACTACCGCTGGCCGTCTCTCCCTTTTCCACGCTCTCTCTCTCTCTCGCTCTCATATGGCCGAGTATAGCTCGCTCTGTCTCTCGCTCTCACGGCATTAATGCACCTCGTGGCTTTCGCCTCCCTTTCCACCATAAGCAGCTCGTCGTATAGATTAGAATTTCTTCTAAAGTTACGGTGACCCGCTTTTCTCCTAGCCTCAGCCTCCCTGCACTTATCGTTCCACCAGGGGGCACCGCGGGTTTTGGCCTGCAAAGTTCCCCAGAGGGTTCGGGAGGGCAATGTTTACCAATGGCTTATAGGATGGAGGAAGAGAGGTAGTTATATTCAGAGTTAACTGAGGACGAAGAAGAGACTGGGAAAGACATGTTGGACAAAGGGAAGTTATTGGGGGAAGAGGACAATTTTTGTCAACCCGCAAAAGAACCTTATGGTATTTAGGACGGTGAGAAGAAAAAGAGAAGTTTTCCTATCACTCAAGTGTAATAGCAAAGTGATCTGAGAGGTAATAGTCAACGTCAGTCAACCAGAAGCAGAGAGACAAAGGCTCGGTCATTACAGGAGGAATTCGCAGGGTTGAGACTATTGGAGTGTGTGATTGCACCGGTATGAGTAACAAGAAGATTATTGTCGGTGAAAGAATTGAAAAGGAGCTCGCCGGTGGGGCAGGCATGCTTGCTGCCCCAGGCTGGGTGGTAGCAGTTGAAGACGCATGCGATGAGAATAGATTTCAAATGAGAGATGCCGTGGATATGTTGTCGAAATGGTGGACGGTGACCTTAAATTTGACCTTAACTACGATTGAAAAAAAAAACTTTTGCTTGAAACATTTTTTCCGAAAATGCATTCCCATTGAGTTATAGTGCCGTCCCGGGACTTTTGCACACCCTTTATTTAAGTTTTTACTAAATTTAACATTATATTGTGATACATTTTTCTTTGTTTTACAGCACAGATTAAAATAAAAAGGAGCAAATCTTAACCTGCTGTACGTTACATGCAACTGCGTATTATTGTTGATCTTAACTTCCCGGGTAATGGTAATTTCTGACTTGTGGATAAAGATGAGACTTCACCCATCATCTCCTCATGTTTTTTCTTTTTCTTTTAATATTTTTGCTGTTATCAACAAGGATTCAGCAGTTGTATGTAATATACAGTAAGTTAAAAGTTGCTCGTCTATTTTGGTCAGTGATGTAAAACAAAATATTGATGTAAACAATAATATTACATAGAAAATGTCATCATAGATGGCATGTTTTAAAAAAGCGCTTAGAGCGTTGGAATACGGACGCAATAGTGTCGGCAAATGGCCCACTCGTTTTCGAAAAGCACTCGACACGGCACCGCATGGTACGGTACGGCACGGCACGGCACGGCACGACATGCATGGTACGACACAGCACGCCACGGGTTATTTGTGTCGACTCCCTTATAATAGGATAATAGGATATTATAATTGAGAACCTGGAGCTTGTACCTCGACAAGGAATAAAAAAAGAAAGAGAATCATAATAAGATTATTATTATATTATTATAGGCCAAGTATTATAGCATTTTTACGTGACATTAATACTACCTGGAAACCGCCTATGCGATTACATATAGGACAGTTAGTAGATGAAAACTGCATAGTTTTCGACTCGAGATTCATAATTTTTAATTTGTTATAAACATTTAAAAAGCAAAAAATCGCTGTTCTTTTCGTTATTCGCTTATAAAATCAAAACTAATGAAGCAATCTCGATGGTGTAAATAGGTAAATTGTAGAGAATAAAAATACGAACAAAATAAGAGGCCGAGTGACCCAATCGGATAATTAGTACCGGAGGAAAACCGGAAAAATTCGCGTTTTTTTCAAATATTCATATTTCCGCCATTTGTCAAGTTGTAGCGTAGACCCTTCGGAAAATAGTAGTTATTTATGTGTACCAAAATCAGATGCTATCGAATTATTAGTTTTCTTACAATTGCAATTTAAAGTCTTTTGAGCCTTATCTTTCGGCGGGTCTGGATACTCTATGGATGGTCCGATTTTCATTTTCACAAAGGTTTAGAAAGTACAAGTTTCATACTACAAAACTTATATTCTAATTTTGCGTTGAAATACTGTGTAATATGTTTAAAACACTTGCAAACGTGACTACAAACTGTCGCGTGCGAGAAAGCGGCCGAGTGGTGGGGGGAGCTCTAGCTGAGGGGAAGCGCAACATATATAGTAATATTGTCGTGTTGCGCGCAAAGATTAAATCTTTATATTTAAATATTTCAGCATCTACTGCATCGATTTTTTTGATCTTTTTTTAATTTCGGGGTAACGGGATCCAAGGAATCGGATTCTGAGGTCAGATTTCTCAAAATGCGAAAAATAAAGATGCTGTGACATAATTAAAGATACTGTGGTATGGTTTTTCAAAAGAGTTTTACAATAATTACAAATAAATTTCATAACTATATACAATATAACTTTATTAATTTTATATCTACAAAACTTTGAATTTTTTATCGCATTCGGACACTGAGCATCATCGTTATTATAATCATTGCAATCCAGATTCATCAAATAATCCATTTCATCGCTTGATTCGTCGTCGGATAACGATTCAGTAAATTCAATATTTAAACTACTACAGTTTAAATTAAAACAAGTGTCTTCTCGACAATGTGCACACAGACTACTGCATTTTACTTCATGTTTTTTACAGCTGCATGTTGAGTTGACACACCCATTTTTGGAGCAGGAACACGAAATCTGTTCGTCCAATTTTTGTTGAATCGGTGGAGTTGTACTTCCAATGGAAGTTAATATATTATTTATTAGCTCTCATACCCAATCTGTTGCTTTAAGAGTCGTATTCCCTAACCATAACTGTACTTGATAGAAAACACGAAGACCGTGTTGTTTTGCGGCTCCTTCTGTTGGAGGCAATGTTTCGAGCGCAAATTTCGTTTTAAATTTGGCTTTACTGAAGTGTAAATACCGTAAATCATTATGTGAGAAGGAGGTCGACTTCTCAATAAGTTTTTTCTCCGCTTTATTTGCGTACATACTTCTAATCAACTGACATGCGCTATTAGCTATTTCCTCGGAAGTGACACGTTCGTTATAAAATACTGAAGCTAATATTAATAAAAGATCTTTTGAAATCGCATCTATTAATTTATTTTTACCTTGTTTGTAGAAGTAGGATGTGAAATCGCATCCGCAGAATGCGTGCAAAAAAGCTACTATTCGTTGAAGATTTGAGTACTTAAAACTATTGCTTGTATAAAATTGAAATGATTTCGCGTCTTTACTATCTTTACGGAAATATATATTTGTTAAATTACGTGCCAGTTACGAGAAAATAACTAATAGATCAATATCCTCGCCAACGATGATAACTGTACTATCAGTTTCTGTGCGAGCCTGCTCGATTGCAGTTACAATAATTAATCTGTCCGCGTCTTCTGGCGCAATTTTCTTACGAAATCCAGCTTGATTCAATGAGGTATATAGCATTTCAATAAGTCTACTTTTGTTCTTTTCATTGCTGAGAAATTGTTTTTTATTCACAGTGATTACTGTATTACTATTAAAAGCAATTTCTCGGCCAATGTTTTTCATTTGACGTCGCGGACGCTCTACGGATTTTGTAGATAACGAATCGTCATCGGGGTAACCGTCAAAAACAATAAAACTATTTCGAGGAAAGTTTTTAATCGCGTACGAAATATAAGTATTGATTATTTTTTCTATTTTTTCGTTGTTTTGCCAAACAACTTTGTGCAGAAAAAATCATCCGTCTTCTACATCCGTAATATTTTGTGCGTTATTTATATCGTATACATAATTGAAATTCGAATAAAAAACTGATTTCGTAGTTTTACGCATACCGTTTTCGAGAATGAGGGCAAGAGGAAAAGGTGAAAGTTCATATGCACTGCTATATTCCTGCACGTAACCTTGATTCTTAATATTTAAACGAATTTTCTGAAATATCAATAATGGCGATATATAAACGTCTTCGTTGGCAGAATATTTTACAACGAAATATGCGGCTACTAGGTGCACAACTTCACTATTCCGTTTATACTTGATTTCGGTCATTTTTTTATTCGACGTGGCATTCATTAATTCTAGTTCTATATCATACGGTCTGTGACAATTAACGGTTGATATATCGCCAATGACCCCGGTATAAATTGAAATTATTTTGTCCGTTTCGGGAAAGGGATTGTATGTGTCGAAAAATGGCTGTATTTTATTCAAGTCTTCCGCGTCTCAACTAATGCGAGAAAGACGATTGTCGATATGCTGCTCCAACGAAGAAAAAGTAGTGTTGCCGAAGGACTCTACGGAGTTACCGATCTCTAACACAGCTACTCTCGATAAAATCCATTTCCCGATTACTTTTTCCGTTAACCCGCGACTATGTGTCAATCCCCGGCTACATTTCATCGCACGCATTAGGACTTGCCCTATAGTCATGTCAGATCATGTTCCGCGCCAATACCGATTAGAGCGCCTGATAGTAAAAAATTCATGTTTACAAAATTTGTCATATTCCACAATATCAACAATATCAATCGTATCTCTTAAATTTATCATTTGTTGGACGTATAACAGACATGCTTTGGCATATAAATGATGACCAGAAGAGAAAAAAGGTGTCATTTATTGAAACTTTTCTGCATACAATTCGAAATTTCCAGATCTCTCAGCATCAACATATCTTTGAAGTATACAAATAAGTT
Organism: Torymus texanus; assembly: GCA_036873485.1. NCBI lineage: Eukaryota > Metazoa > Arthropoda > Insecta > Hymenoptera > Torymidae > Torymus > Torymus texanus. The sequence continues at coordinate 4,690 of JAYJLV010086003.1, read as the reverse complement.
TAAAATAGTGACCATAGTTTACTAGTAGGGCCATTGTTTTCTAAATCATATATGGCACGTTCGACTTTATCTGTTATATTCTTCATTGAAGTATTCAACAAATAGCTTTCAAAATTTTCTTCTCCTACTTTTTAAGACCTTTATTAAAAACGTTTTTTCCTCATCTACAAAATCAATTTTGTTTAAAATGATGGATAAATGGCAAAGCAATTATTTATGTCGTTGAATAATCTTCATTTAAATTATGATATGTATTCATAAATCCATGCCAACTGAGTGTTGTTTTTTGTGCGGTTTGTTTGCCGTAAAAATAGAATAAATCTATCGGTTCGATTTGAATCGAGAAATTAATGCGATTAATGTTTTTCCAATCACGTACGATCACAGAATCTAACTTGAAAGGCTTGTTATTTCTAAAATTAGTCAGCGGAAGGAAACCAAACGTTCCACTGTTATTCTTCGGTAACGCGCCTTTTAAGCGAGGAATACTGCTTTTGAATGAGATAGAAGATGATGGCGTCACGCACATAGTACCTCCAATGCAATGAAAAGTGTTTTTGCCATTTATAGTTACAGTGTTATCGTATACAAAGTGCAAATAGGTGTCTGATACAAAATCGAACTGCTCCGGATCGCCAACTACAGAACTTTCAAATCGAAGCGTTCCTACATACGAGTCACACAGACCTAAATTGTGTAAACAATCAATCAATACGCGAGAAGAAAATTTCGTGTGCATCATGCACGAAAGGCCTAACATGGTCGCAGATGAAAACGAGCACGGCCGAGCAGCAGAAATTAATATATGAGCTGCAGTAATACTTTGATTGTCTTACTTAGTCGTATTAGGATTACGTTTACGCGTTTTTATTAAAATATCGAGAAATAATTTAAGCGTTTCAGAAATATTATCCGTAACATTATTTAAAAAATCTGAGGGCGAGTTATAGTTATTAACATCACATGACTTTTTGTAAATTATGGTGTTTTTGTTTATAGTGTCATTTATTAACGCTCTAGGAGAATATCCTCTTAAGCGCGGACTTATATAAAAATACATTGTATATTTCAATTTCAATTAAGTAGCATAGTTGTACGTATTTGTTACAAACATTTAAATTAATTAACACAAAAAAAAAAAAATTTAGAAAAATAACACAAAACAAAAAATAAAAATAAAGAAAAACAAAAAACAAAAAGTAAAAGAAGAGAGATGAACGATGATCTTTAGCGTTCTTGGGTCCTCTGGACAAGCGTTCTTAGTCCATGGCTGCTTGTCTACGAAAATCTCGGCATTCGCCCTATTGCTGTCTAAGGAAAAACCATGGGAAACACTTTAGACAAGATTTATTATGAATGTCGCTGTTACTCCAACATTTAACTTGATCATTGATATAAAAATATCTAGTCAGCTATTGTTATCTAAGAGTAATAGATGCTGGTAAACCATGTTTTTAAATGACCGAAGATTAGGTACTATTCTAATTTCAAGAGGAAGAAAATTCCAAATTCTAGGGCCTTTTGCAACAAAAGTTTCTTTCCTAAAGTCCAATTTACAGAAAGGTACATTGATAATTAAGGGATGCCTTCTGAGGGTTCTGGTTGCACTGCTTGACCGAAGAGTGAGTTCTTCTGCATGGTATCGCGGATTATTAGTATTAATAATCTTGTAAATGAGCGTGGTCATGAAGTATTTTCGTCTCGTATTTATTTTTAACCATTCCAGATAGATAAAGTAAGGAGTGATGTGATCCGTTCTTTTTATGTCACAGGAAAATCTTATACATGAATTAAAGGCCTTCTGTAGAACATACACTTCATCCTTAGTTAGGTCGTAAATTGCAGCGCTGTAGTAGTCAAGAATTAGAGAGATTAGAGTTGAAGTTAACAATGTTCGGATGCCCTTGGGAAGAATGTATCTTGTGTCTTTAAGTTCATGCAGTGTTCTATAAATGTTCCTCGATCTCAGTTTGACTTCCATTTCCCAGGATAAGTTAGGCATTAGATTAATTTTTAGATATTTTACTGATTCTGAGAAAGGTACTTCAACTCCTTCGACTTTGATCTTGGATGTCATTCTTAGGTCAATGTTGGTGGTGATGTTAGTGTAAGTCCCAACATTAAGTACCTTTGTTTTGCTGTTATTTAGTTTCAGCCCCAGATTTTTGGCCCATTTAACAATCCTGTCTATGTCTTCATTGATCTTGTGAATCTCCTTATCCATATTTCTAGGATGGCAAGACTTGAAAATCGTGATGTCATCGTCAAATATGTTGTACCGACAGAACCGTAGAGTAGACCTGAAAAATATAATATAAATAGAAAAGAGGAGAGGTTCGAGAACCGATCCTTTCGGAACACCTCGTTGAACAGATCTCCATGAAGATAGATTTTATTCTGAGATTTTAATAGCTTACGAACGGTTAGATAGATACGACTTGATCCACTTGATCGCGTTGTCAGAGAAATGAAGTTTCTTCAGATTAGAGCGACGTTGGCTCAGAGGTTAGCATGCTAGTCACGGAAACAACGTCGTTCCAGGGGTCGTGAGTTCGATTCCCGGTGAAATCACTCGGATTTTTTCAAGCTATTTTTGAGCGAGAAAAGTACCACGACACCGGCTGCTTTAAGGCGGGGTTTTCCCCGAGATTTCTCTTCAGTGGAATTCCGAGTTTTCCCTTGCCTTTCAGGCGCAAAAACCTGGGCGAATGCGAAGCAGTGGTAGGGAAATGTAGGAAGGTCAATAAGGTAGGTATGCCGGCCCGATACACTAGGCAGGGAACGCCGGCCTTACCGGTGGGGAGCTAGCCCTGAAATATGGACCTTCTCCGGAGAGACTTACACTGGAAGACGAACCCGATGTCCATCCGAGAGCAGAGAGTATTGGCTTAACCCACACGGTACGAGATTGAAATATATCCTCACCGGAAATATCGTCCAGAAGGGTTAAGAAAGGAAGGGTTAAGGTAGGAAATATGAGAGGAAAAATAGTGAGGTTATAGGATTGGGCACTACTTCCACACCAAGGTGGTGGAAGGCCCCCGCCAGCTAGGCCGAAAGGCTGTGGTGCTAATGGAGAGTAAAAAAAAAAGTTTCTTCAGAATTTGAAGTAGCTTGACATGTATGACCCTGTCGAATGCCTTTGAGAAGTCGAAGAATACCATACCGATAACCAGTGTTTTTTCCGCCGCCAATCTGGCCTTATCAAGGAGTCTAATTATGGAAGTTTGAGTGCTATGATTTTTCCTGTAGGCAGACTGGTATTCATCAAAAAGGTTATTCTTTTCTAGAAACTTTATTATTTGTATCGCTGCAATTTTTTCAGTTTCTTTAGATGTGGAACAGAGTAAACTTGTGTGTAGAAAATCCGAAGCTGTAGAAGGATTTTTAATTTGTGGAATAGGTTTGATAAGTGATTTTTTCCTATTCGACGGAAAGATAAAAGTCACAAAAGCGACTGTAATTATATGTAGAATAATGTTATTAATTACCGGCCAGCCCAGCTTCAGATTACGACAAGATATACCGTCAATAGCAACTGAAGAAGGAGTGTTCGTGTGTAGAAAATTATCTCTTCAGATTGCGGATTTTTAAATTCGAATTTACTGTCGACAGTTAGTGGAAATAAAGTCTCATTGAGGCCTCCAACAAAGGAATCGTTATCAATATTTTGTTCAATATGACTTATGTCTGTAAAATAAGAATTGAGTTCATCTGGATTTATAGGTAAATGATTTCTCTGTTGGAGTTGCCAATTATGCCGATTTTCTTGAGGAAAAGGCCAAGTTTTGATATTTCCGCTAATCTAAAAGCTATGTTTACCTCATTTCGTAGAATTTTGAATTGTGTAATGGTTTGAGAAGTTTCCCGTCTTTTCCACATTCTAAGAGCTTTGTCCCTAGCTTCCATTAAATTTTTTATGCGTGGATTAACCCAGGCGTGGCTCGCGATGTTTTAACAGTAATTTGTTTCATAGGAGCATGAGAATCAAGAGTATTAATGAAATTCGATTCAAATAATTCAACTTTTTTATTGACGTCTTCAGAATCAATAATTTCATTCCAATTATGCAATTTAAGATCTTGAACAAAATCATTTTCAGAAAAATATGAATAATCCCAATAAATACGAATTTCATTAAATCTCTTGATTTTCTTTGAAATATTAAATTCGAATGCGATTAAATCATGAGCAAATAGAAGTGGAACCTCAGCCTGTTTATAGTTGGTATATTTCGTGGAGTCGTCGACAATTGAGAGATCGATCCAAGACTCCGAATCTTCAAGGTGATGGGTGGGTTCAGACGGTATTAGAAAGAAATTAGAGGATTCAATGAATTCATTAAGATTAGTACTATACTGTGTAACGTTGTACTTCCCAGGTCCCCGTGCAACGTATACAACTTATTTTATTTCGCCGGATCCGGAGGCTGAAGCTCCGTCGCCGCGAAGTCGACTTCAACGCTGAGGGAATGCGGGAGAAGGGCCCGGAATATTATAAGTCGGCACTTCTAATAACGTCCACTTTATTTACACTACTACACACTGAAACCCGACATTAATTTCGTGACTATATGCCGCGCGCAACGACGCGCGGCCTCGCTACCGGAGCTCGTAAGCCCCGCTCTCTAGTAGGTGCGCGCACCGTGCGCCAGCCGACGGATCGGCGGCCTCTACGGGCAAGCGCACCC
>JAYJLV010085992.1:0-13671 GCA_036873485.1 Torymus texanus | reverse complement strand
TCTCTCTCTCTCTCTCTCTCTCTCTCTCTCTCTCTCTCTCTCTCTCTCTCTCTCTCTCTCTCTCTCTCTCGTTCTCGTATGTACGTGTCGCTCGCTATCTTTCCCGCGCTTCTTTTTATTTTCCGGCTACAGCAGCCACCGCCGTGGCCTTTTTAACGCGCCAGCTCTTCTTCTTTATCTGCCGCTCTCATTTTTTCTCCTCGCCGCGGTGTGCTCTCTCTCTTTCTCTCTCTCGCTCTTTTTTGCCCGCGTCGCGCGTTTTATTGTGCGGGGCGAGCTTCTGCATCGCTTGCTTAAACGCTTTATCGCGGCCCCAGCTACACCGCACTTCATTTCTGCTTTGTTGTTTCACTATGTGTGTGTATATATGCGAGCGTATGTATATGTGTGTGTGGGGATTGATATGAGATAAAGTGTATGTATATATACGCGTATCGTGTGGAGTATATTCGAGAGTATAGTGTAAGGAACGAAGGTCATAACGTGTTTTGAAGTAATGGGAAGGATACGTCGTATGAATATTGTACGGTTCACTTTATACCTTTCGGTCCTCTCTCGACTACTGTGTTGAAATGTTAAAAGAAAATTCAAAATGGAATTAATGGACTGACAGAGTGGAACGCGGTTTGGGCGAAAAGCGAAAGGTTATGGAGTACGTGCTTGATGTTTAATCAGACGTCGGTTTAGTCGGAAAGTTAAATATGAGAAGGAGGAGGGAAACGCGGCGAACTATATGCGAGAGTGAGTAAAATGCAGATTAGCGCTATTATTAGCTGATTCGGGAAGTGAAGTTTCCTACTTCACCGCACACATATATATGATAGAGAAGAGTAAACATTCGGCAGCAGCTTTCTACGATAATCAAGGAAAATAACGATAATAATGTATTCAAGGAATTTCTCTGCTGATTATGTAGTTGTCAACTACCCTTGTATCATCCTATTAACTAAAAAATCATCATCCGAGCCAAAATCCGACAGACACGAACTACGCTTCCTTTCACTCAACATCGGTACTATACAAAATCGCATTTACAAGCTCGTCGTCACTCCGACGCGGAAAAAGCCTCCACAGAGCAACGCGCGTAGTCGCTTTACCAGCTCAAATGGGGTTAATTAAACGGTTGGAGCGGGGGCTCGACTTACGTTATTCCCACTCGTTTCGTCGTCGTCGTCGTCGACCAAAAAAGAAAAAAAAGAAATGACAAACCACACGCGTGCGCGCACGGAATTACTATTCATGTAAAAGGACAGCAGCAAAGCGCGAGTTTTGTCTGCATGTGTATATAACGCATATATATGTATACGTTTACATAAAAAGGCTCTAGCGCGTTTGCTCACCTGCGACTCTTTGAGCTTGCGAGATCTCTGATCCGGCTTAATCTCTTCCATGACTTAGGAAAAGGTTACGCGAGTGAGAGAGGGAGAGAAAGAGAGAGTCAAAGCGCTAGATTCGCGGCGCTAAGTGAATTTGTCGAGGACGACGAGCGCGAAAAGCTACATTCAAAGAGGAGACACCGCACCACCGCCGCTTTGCTCATTAAAAAATGTAAATGCATTCAATCGAGTGTGTGGGTACGACGCGGTTCGTGGTTGGGTGAATGAGGCAGGCAGGCAGGCAAGAGCTTCTTTTTTTTATGGTCTGACGTGCGGTGGATGTTGGTGTTTTGTTAAGAGTAATGGGGAGGAATAAGGTTAAACTGTTTTTATTACGAGAATATAAGAGGAAAAGAGTAGTGCTTATATACGCTGATGCCGGTGTATAATTGCTCAAGCAGAATTACTGTTACCAGGTGACGATGTAAAACAAAAATCATCAAAACATCGGCAGCATTCTCTCCTCGAAAAAGAAAACAAAAGAAACCTATACTCCAGGGTATACGCGTAGGGCGGCAATCGACCGGCCGAGTATAGTGACGACGACCACCCCTCGTCGCGTAATCGGAGCTCGACACTCGAGGATAATTGAAAAGTCCTCGAAAGAGAAAGAGAGAGAAAGAACCGGCGAATACAAGTGTAAGTAAGTAACGGTTCTCTGAAAATGGCGCACGAGTTTGTACGGCCTTCGCGAGATAAATTTGCGCAGCACGCGCGTAAAACTATTGTAAAAATAGTACGTACAACAGCGAGATATGGTTTTTTTTTCTTTTTACGGTGCGATTGTGGGTGCGTGCCTGCGCCTATGTATGTTGTGTAGATTATATGCTTGGTATCTTTATTGATAGCCTAATGTGTTGTTGGTATACGCTCGAATGATTTTTCACAATGCGATCGGTGTAGCCTTGGCTCAAGTACAAACTAGGGTCAGTGCTTATAACGACCAAGTCGTCGGATTGCATAAAAATTCATACCTATAATCTCATCATTGTGATAGCTGTCGTTATTAGTTGTCTATTGATAATCCCATCTAACGATATATTATGGGACCGCGATAATTTGATAAGCCATGAATGTATTACAATTAACTATATCCCCAACTCATTGTTAAGAAATGGAGCTATCCTCGTTTCAGAAGTTTATTTTATTTCCCGTGTACGCTAACAGATAAATCCATCTATAAAATTAACTACCGTCGACTCCACTACCAGCGACCACGTTTACCAACAACAACCGTAATTCCCTCATAAACAGTCTTGACACAACGTCGCGCGAAAAAAAAAAAAAAAATTATACCGGACCAAGTCTGCATAATTAATCTCTCTGGCGTCTTTTGACGGATTAACGCTCGTTAGCGCCTCACTTCCGTTACGATTCGCGAGCTATTTATCCTTGGATTCTCGAGAGTTCGCTCCTTTTTGCGCCGAGTGGAGGCTGCAGGCGCGAGCACCTCCTTTGTGTACTTATCTCCGCGCGTCGTTTACCGCGAGTAGCAGCAGCAGCAGCAGCATTACCACTGGGTCTTCTCTTGGGTTTACCTTTTCGAAGAGAGAGAGACTTCGAGGATGGGATTCCGATCGATGTGCACGAGTAATTAGAGCTTGGCAAACACCGTGTGAGGCGGTCTGTGTATCGTAAGGTAGTTTGTGAAATTGACTGATTACAACCGCAATTGAAAATATCGTCATAAGGAGTATATGTCGTTGCTCAATTTTTCGGTTACTAGATCATATAATTGTAGTTTTACGTGGGAAAAAATGGTACTTACGCAGAGAGCCTATGAGTCGCGTGCCTTTCACGTTCTGAAACAAAGAGAAAAAAAGAATTTTATTATTAATTCAAATTCATTTTATAAATATAAATTTACTTAATATACATATCATGTGCACAATTAAACAATTGACAACCATACAAACATACGTAAACGTAGCTACATGACTTCATGTGACTCTATACAGTCCAAAATCGTTGTCGACCCTTTTACCCTCACAATAGCCCCAAACAACCCGTCGACAGAGCGAGCAAGCGAAATCTCCCTCTCGCTTCCCCCCCGTCGGTGATCCATCCCCCTTGCCAAACGGCCAATCAAAGTCTTTATCTCTCTCTCTCTCTCTTTCTGGCTTTTTCCTCTTCTTGTAGAGGGGGGGAGAACGGGACGACGAAATTTTCACTGATCGATCCACACCATACCATCCCTATACCGCGCTCGAAGCAGACTTGTAATCAAGGCGAGGATCGATCGCTCGCTCGCGGAAGGTCTTTAATCATTAGCGCGAACGCGCGTGCGCGCGTAATTGAACGGGAGTAGGAGTAGTGTGTATAGGCGCCACGCCACCAACACTGGAAATTCATCGGCATGAGCGTCCTCGGGAATATCGCTGATCGCCGATGGGGATAAAAGGTCGTACGTACGTACGTACGTACGTGTATGTAGTAGGTTATTTTTGGCGCTAGCACACACGCACGCGCGCGGGAGCTCACGCTATACAGAGTTTGTTTGAATGGCTATTGTTGTTGCGGTCGAGCGAGCGACGCTACTGCTGCTGCTGCTGCTACTGCTGTGTTGTGTTATTGCGTCATAGCGCGAGTTATTGCGTCTGTTTCGCACGTGTGAGTTTGTATGTATGTGTAGAGAGGCTGCTAAATTAGGACGGCTAGTAGGTCGATATTAAAAATATGTATAATGGGAGCGGGATATACGACATGCTGCTCGTGGAAATCGGATTCGAGGAATCGGGTCGGCGTAGTACTGGGAATCCCCTGGCTATATACGTGTGTAGAATACTGAGAACAAGCGAGTGATTGATATATAGGGATGTTGGAAAGTTATTAGCCACAGTGTTCAAATTAACGTTCAATGCATTTTTATGTATATTAGAACTCTTTTAGTATTTGTTTAACTTTATCATCATCTTTACCTTCTGGACAAGTTCTTTGACAATATTCATCCCATTACAATCTCGAACGAGACCAAAATTTTAATACATCGAGCCTCCGAAATCCCTCTACACCATTCGATATTCCCACTACGCCACTGATGAAAAATTCATCATTCCCACATTAAACTCTCATCTGAAAAGATTCACCCTCGCTTCTTTCTCCGCTCACGCCCGCCTTATGAAAAAACTCCGACCCCTAAATAATTAACAACCTCACTCTCTCTCGCCAAGCAAAAAACTGAACTCCCCCGTCCGCGCAAACTCGACGCGCGAACTTTAAAATTAGATTCCACGCTAGTGCGCGCGCTTGCGCTTGCGCTGTACTTATACGACGACGCTTTTAATATGTGAGAATGACGCCACTACCACTACCACCACGATGGAATGAGAGAGTGAGAGAGACTAAAATTACTCGTCTTCTAGTCGTTCTCGGTTAAATATACGACCGTCGAATTGGTAAGTTCGTTTATCGGTAGATTACATGAGTGCTCACGGCGTTACATTAACCGTGCGATGGTCGCGTAATTTGCCGGCGACTGTCATCGTTATACATAAAATTTGAATGAACCCTGTGCTATTTGGGTAACATCGCACTTTTTATATATATATATAGAACGTCTCCTACTACCATAACGAACTAAAATCGTGCCCCTTCGTTCCTATCATCATCATTATCATCGCGTTATATCCACGATACCTAATTACCCTCTTGCAGAACAATCAATCACAATCCCCGCGGTTTATGCGTTTCCCCTTCTGCTCGTGTTTCACAACCGTTGAACGTGAAATTTCGCGAAAACCAGGCGCGTGTCTATGTCTGTATATGTATAGGTTAACGCACAGGCTAGCGCGAATTGAATATGCAAATCGCGTAGCACGACGCGACGACGATGGCGACCGGCGCGACGCGTTCCTTCGCAGAGTTGCTCGCTCGCGCGCGAGTGAGTGAGTGAGAGCAGTGCAGTCACGGCACGTGTGCTGTACGTGTGGTAGCACGAGAGATCGATAACTCGTTAAAAACGGCTCTTCTCTCTCTCTCTCTCTCTCTTTCTCGTTCCGGTGTGTATACATAGGAAGAATACGTGGTGGGATAGGTGAATATTGTGGAACGAGGAGAGGAAGATAATGTTTATGTATATTAACCGTACACCGACAACGCGAACATCGTTGCGACTCTTTCTTCGTGTGTATACACATCAACTACTGTATATTATACATACACTGTGCACCGGATTGTCATTACGCGATCCACCGTAACGTTCTCCAAAACTATTTCAAAGTATACACACATAACGCACGACCTACCCACACATACACATATACACACAAATGTACACGTCATAACAGCAAATCATTCTCACACGGAAACCTATACTCTCACCACCGCGACATACAACCCCACTTCCTCAACCTCCTCCTCTTTTTCCACCTACAGCCTTACGTTACCTTCCGAGAGAGAAAAAAAAGAAAGAAGAAAACTTTCCTCACCTCGGCAATCGATCAAACGAGCTCGTGTATATATACATCGACATCCTCATACACACATAGCATTTACCACCACTACCACCACCACTACCATCATCGTCGTCGCACCTTTCGGCCGTAAAAGCTTGCCCGTTCGTTCTCTCTCTCGCGCATGAGCAGCGAATTCAAATTCATAGAGCGAGAGCCTCGTAAAAGCAGGAGAATATATATCCAAGCGTATATGTGTGTATGCGTAACAGAGGGGAGGATAGGCACTATATATGTACGTGTGAATGTATATAAGGGGAAGAGAGAAGGCATCCATATGGCACGAGTGATGCTATAGGGGTGGGATGCGTCGAGGTTTTCGGTGCAGTATTAGACCGGGATGATTAGGCGACAACGATGACGGCAATGAGTATGAGCCGTGTATAACCTATACTTGTATTTCTTCGCAGTAGCACGCAATACACACGATGTATTTTATACGCGAACCTTATGTTCATACATTATAACCCGGAGATATGTCATCTATCTCTCTCTTTCTCTCCTTATTTTAACCGATCCGAGAGTTATATTTACACACCCGTCTATAATAAAAGTCGTTTCGTTATCGACTATATAACGCGCGTACTGTCGCTGAAAGAAGCGACCCGATGATGAGCAACATACCTGGTTATAATTAGAGTCCCGCGCCATTAACCAACACTTCGGTAAAGTATATATTAGCTGTAACATGGTACCTCGTAACGTTGTTAATATTATTAAAAAAAGTGTCATAATCATTCACCAATGTTTCTTCAACATGTATATAATAACAATAATCGAGCGACATCATAATCATCTCAAACCGTCGCGTGCACCTTGTGAATCCCTGAGATATACCAAGAACCTCTCGCTTAATACGCGTGCATATATACAAGCGCACCATACGGCAACCGCGTGCGCGCACGTACGCAGCAGTATAGCGGAGGGGATCGCAACGCAAGCAGCAGCAGCAGCAGCAGCAACCTCTTGCGTAAACAATGGAGAGCTCGCAGCTCACTCGTACTCTCCGCACTTCGCCTATGATTTTACGCGCTGAGAGGAGGAGGAGGAGGAGGGAGAAGAGGGGGACCGGTACATAATGAGTATACGCTAGAGCGAGAGAGAGAGAGATAGAGAGAGAGAGAGAGAGAAGGTCATACGCGAGTAATGAACATAGAGAGAGAGAGGAAGGTAGGATAGCAGCAGCAGCGGTTATAAAGTAACTTTTCCACTTTGGGAATTTATTGCGCGGCGGGGAGCCGCTGCTGCTACCGCTGTGCCGAGCGCGCGAAAAAATGGCGGATTTGTAGCGCGCGCGCTGTGAGAGGTTAGTTGTATATAAAGTTCGAGGGTTCTCTCGTTGTTCTCTCGACTATACTACTTACTCCTCTCTTTTTATTTCAAGCAGAGCGAGGAAAGTGCATCGGTGACGTTTTACATTTTAGGATTAAATTTTGTTCTCCTTCTCTGTGGCTTTGCTTTTTCGTTATTCTAGTAAAGTATCGAACGGAGCTGCCGATGATCGCGATTACTGTGCAGCTGGTATAACTGTACGTATATATATACGTGAGGGTATAGCGTTGAATGACAGTAAAGGTATACAGCCGGCAGTAGTCCACCTGCGTGATTGTTACGCGCACTCGCGCATATATACGTATATATATATATATATATATATATATATATATATGTATATATATAGGTAACCGCAATATTCGAGTTTTCGCGCGTAAATCACCGCGTGCGCACCGATAATAGCAGAAATACGATATAGCAATTAAGGGAGAGAAAACAAGTTACTATGGTACAAGTTGCTAAATCGAAAAATACGCATCAAAGATATAATCATGCAACTATATACACACACACATACTGTGCTTATTGTGCACATATACACACAGATCAATACCATCGCCCCGCATATCTATGCGATCGTTACAGGCAGATAGACCCTTGCTCGTATACATATGTGTATATATATATACACACACACACACACACACACACAATAGCGAAGGGCTCGTCTAGGCCGTGGTCCCCGAAATAGACACCGACGTTGGTTCCACTACCCTCAACGCGTGTATAAAACTAACCTACCAACCCTACATATACATATAGATAGGAAGGGGGGAAACAAGTCGCGCGAGTCCCACTTTTGCTTCCGGTCTCTTCCGCTTCCTACTTTTCGCGCGCGCGACCCCTTCGCGAATAAGGGCCGACGACCGCGCGTAAATCTCTCACTCTCTCTCTTCCTCTCTCTCTTCTCGCCTCTTTGCATTTTCCGCGCTAATTATAGCCCTATACGCGGCCCGCGTGACTACGCAGAAGTACGCGCTACGTGTTAAGAGAGAGAAAGAGAGGTAGATGTCAAAGGGAGAGAGGGCAACTGTGTGTAAATCTCGCAGAGGATTACGATCGGACGAGTGCGTATATATACTGGATGATCCCGTTGTTTATTACTCGCTACGTGTAGCGCATATATATGTGTATATTTATACGTGTCTAGATACAAAATAGTCGTTGTCTACGCGCATCCTGATCGCATGGTAGACTCGTGTGCCCGATCGGCATTCTTATATGTATATATATATATATATATATATATACACACACGACAACGACGACTACGACCTACGGTATATAGCGAGAGCTGCGAGCTCGCGCGCGTGCACAACCGTCGTCCTCTCTTCTTCTTCTTCTTCTTCCTCTTCTTCCACAACCCTTCCTTCGTCTTCTTCTCTTCTTCTTGTACTTCTCGAAAGATCGTGAGCACGTTGGCTCTCGCGAGAGTCCGAGCCACCGCAAGGTGGTCGTAAAAACTGCAAGAAGTTGGCGCGCGCGCGCGAGCGCGAGTGCTTACACGTATATGTACACACATACATAAAGAGGTATAGACGGACACTCACATACAAACACAAACGCACCTGAGACGAGAAGGTAGCTGACCAGACCCTGCAGAACGTCGAATCTCCGCGAGTACATCCTCTACGCTCGCTCTAATCCCCACCAGAGGCACTAGCGATCCACTCGATCGCCATACAGAAGACTACGCTAATCCGAGGACTTTTCCACAATCACATACACACATACACTAGAGGGGTTTGCACCCACGAGTATATATCTCGAACACAAAAAAAAAAACGAAGAAAAGAATCACATCGCGTCCAATTGCAGTTGCACGTGTGCTCCGGAAAATCTGAGCGTATACGAAACAGTACCACTATTCGTTAATGTACATATGTACATACAGAGTGTACCGTTTACACACAGCTAAATACATACGTATACATAATACACTTCCTTGCAGCGTATAAGACCACGTCGTTGCGGAAAATCGCGGGAAAAGCTCTGCGCACGCGCGTACACACGTGTGGGTGTATATATGCTCCGAGATGGCGGGACACGTACATATATATATTCACATAAACTGTACTCTACGTACGTATGTATGTATGTATGTATATAAAGCGCAGCGATGAACCGACCAACCGACGGCACACGTACGCTGCACCCGACTGATGCCGGCCGCGACCGACGACAACGACGCTCGAGGGAACCGGCGTGCGTGTGCGTATACATATATATATAGTGTGTATATACGTGCGTGCGCAGCCGGCGGCCCGAGAGCAACGGCGGCCCTTCTTGCACGCGTGCACACACATGCACACACATACACACGTGTCTATATATCTATACACAAAGACACATACGGCGCACACGCGCACGCGCATCCTGCAGCAGGGAGGGAGAGAGAGAGAGAGAGAGAGAGAGAGAGAGAGAGAGAGAGAGAGAGAGAGAGAGAGAGATGGAAATAGAGCGAGGGTATAGTAGTAGTAGTTGTAGTAGTAGTAGTAGTCGTTCACCTGCGAGCAACAGCAGAACGGCCGATGTGTATAGTATACTTATATACCGATCGGCGAGCAAGCGAGCGCGCGCGCTTTGTGTTATATACCTGCGCGCATATATACGCTGAACGAGTAAGAGAGAGAAAGAGAGGAGGAAAGGAGGAGGGAGGAAGAAGAAGAGTGCTTTTTTGTCGTTCGAGTCGTTCGAGAAACTTAATACACGGGGAGGGACGAGGAGGGGTAGACACGATGCATTGTGCGAGTGAATATAGTGTGAAGCAATTGAGCAACACGCATGTATTTTTTTTTTCTTTTCGCCGATATGTATGCTTTCTTTGTTGATCACATATAGTTGCGGGATTTTACCATTCGATTGATGTGTATATATGCGGCACATACGTGTATGTATATGTAGTTAACTTATATAACGGAGTAGGTATGTAGCTCTTAACGTACGTTTGGAGCGTAAAGAGTCATTTCCATGACAATCAGCTCCAAAGCCAAAGCTAGAAACAGAGAGGAAAAACCGGACAGCAACTAAACCATCGATATGACTCGAAATTCGAGAAGCCTCTCCGCGATACTCTCTCTCTCCTCGGCCCACTTCCACGCGTTCAAGAGTCCTTCCTTCCTTCCTTCCTTCCACAACCGCTTCCGGCGCAAAGAGCGAGCGGTGTCCGGTCGTTATATACGCGCGCACGTACTCATCTCGCGTTCTGTGTGTCGCTCTTATAGTACGCACGTGTTGCTCGTATTATGTGAGTGTATGTATATACATGGTAAAGGGAGAGTGGGAGAACCGAAGAGTCGATCACGCGAACGCGCGTCATGGTAATCAACGACGACAAGCGAACCGCAGGTGCGACGCGTATATAATGTGCTCAGGATGTATACGAGTTCGACGAAATAATCCTGCGAGTGCTTAGACTCTCAGCAGTGACGTTTTAAAATTCAACCGGCGTTTAGAGAGAAAGGAGCGGAACAAGGTATCAATTGCGGGCTTCGGTGTTGCGGAATAATCGCGGGGGAGTAGTAAGAGAGAGAGAGAGAGAGAGAGGGAGAGCTCGTTGTCGTCGAGGTAGATGGTTGCCGTTTTTCCGAAATCGATTGTCATCGGTAGGCGAAGAGCTACACTGATATACCTTTCGGTTAGAAAGTACATTCGCAAAAGATTACTACGATATTAACATTGTATTAAAGAATAGAATAAAATTAAAAAAAAAACATATTCAAAGTTGTATAATTACACAAACCCTAACCAGCACGCGTATATACGTGCACACTCTCCGCACGCGCCGCACATGTCCATACGCGTCCTTTATCCTCCCTTTCCACCCCCTTTACGCGCGAAAACCGTCTGCCAACTCGTCTCACTCACACACGCATGTGTACATGCACACACATATATATTCGTGCAGAGAGTGAGAGCAAAAAAGAAGAACGAGACGAAAAAGAAAGAGAGAGAGAGAGAGAGAGAGAAGTGAATCGATTGAATCGCCTTGCGGTTCGCAGGTGCTGCGACAGATGGCGCGTTCTGTTTGGCCAGCGGAGCGAGCGAACGCGAACACACATAGCATATTTTCTTGTGTATGTATATATCCATACACGCGTGAGTATATGCAGGGGCTGGCGCTTCTCGAAAGTGTGCCGTAGTCCGTTGTCGTCTTTTGAAACGATACATACATATATATCAAGCAATGACTCAGCACGCGAGTGTAATAAACGCGCCTACAAGAGAGAGAAAGAGAGTTTAATGTATATAAGGGCTAATCTGGTAATGGGACTCGATGGTCGCGCGGAATTGAGTGTGGATTGTGGGTATATAATACAATAAATATGATTTTCGTCGTTGACGGAGGGGGAAGTTGTAATTGCGAGGGAGAAAACGACCGCGACGCGTTACTGGATGAGCAACTCCGAAACGGCTTTGCTCTCGTCAATCAGCAGTTCTCAATTGTCCGTTACACCACACACAAACCAATCAGCGCAGGTTCTCCATTGCTTCTTTACGAGTAAATTAAAGACGACAACCACTCGGTGATCGTGCCTCCTTTGTCAGCAGTACACCGATGACGGTATGGAAGCAGCGCAACGATCCTACGACAATTCTCGGTGTATATAAAAAAAATGGAAAATCCTTTCACTGTCTCTCGCGCGCCTCAAGCCGGCTATACTCCTGAAATCTAGGACGCGCGCCCGTACTGCTCGCGCTTTCTCTAACGCGCGGCTGCAACAATGTGCATATAATATACCATAGCGTTATGAGCAACCAGTCACTCGCTCTATACGGTATACCCATAATATAATTCGATAACGAGCTCTGTGTATATGTATATATGTATGTATGTATGTATGTATACGAGGTGTGAAAAAGGTTATATACACCATATTTGCGTCGTCGAATGTATATACGGAAAGGAAGCCGGAGGCGTATAGCATCAACGCGGCTACCCTTATTTTCCTCGGCATTAGACTACAAACTACCTCGCCACGGCTAATTCGAGCTCGCGCGCGCGCCTACACCCCGTGGCGCCGTTCGGTATTCCCCTTCTCCGTTCCCGGTGTCTTACGGCCGCACACTTATAACACACAGAGAGTATAAGTGTATGTATCTACACGTACAACGAGTGTATATGTGGGTGTGTGTGTGTATGTCGGGAAAGTTCCTACTCTCCTCCCACTCCTTGGATAATCTTCCGCGTTTGCCGGCTGCTGCTGCTGCTGCTACTCGCGCCCGAGAAGTTTCCATTGTGAGAGACTTTATGAAGGCGTCGCGCGCGAGTGTCAGAGTGACGCGTTTAATTGGATTTTTGGCCAGCAGAGAGAGAGAGAGACTCTCCTTTGCTCTGCCAAGTTAATTTATTTATCGAAATGTAGAGGAGAGGGAAGATTTCGCCGCGTAAAGTTTTACGTAAGGATTAGGAACTTGCGACTGCAAGATGTTACGCGGAGAGAGAGAGAGAGAGACCGAGCACGCAAGTTACGTCACTTTTGATATATGTGCGGCTGTGTAGTATCGCACGCGCGCGCGCGCGTTCAGGCAAAGTTAAGCGCTATTACGTAATAATACAGTCGAGCTTTCGCGTTATTTACACGTCTGAACTACAACGACGATGACCTTGACGTCCCTGAGGGGTATAAGAAAATGAAAAACAGATGGGAAGATGTATATAAAGTGTTGTATGTACAGGACGCTTTTAATTCAACGCCAAATTTTCCGGTATAAAATTAGTCGCGTCGTAGAGAGTGGCAGAAGCGAGATGTAAACAACAAACAAGCGTATATATATACGCGCTCGGATCTTATTGTTAATACTCGTAGTGTATACGCGAGGACGAGAAATCATAATGAAAAACAAACTTGGAAATACGACGTTTATCAATCCGTTAAACGTTCCGGTGTTATTTTGTTTAGTCGTGCGACATCCAGAGCCACACGTTCTCTCTCTTCCTCTCTCTCTCTCACGCGCGAGTCTGCGTTAAAAGCCGATAAACGAGATCGTTGAAACTGCAATTTTCGCTTCTCTCTCTCCGCCAGTGAAAACTGCACTTCGGCAACAAACTTCGCCTCTAGCGTACACTTGTGTGTATATATATGAATGTATATATGTATACATGCTGTCAGCGAGGGCGAGCGAGCGCAACTTCATTTCCGCTCGTTTTTTCCTGTCCAAATCGAAGTACGACACACGTCGAGTGCGCGCCGCGTGCTCTCGTTTTTAACGGTACACGCCCGCTCGATATTTACCGTTGCGTGTTGGATAGTTGTGAGCGCGACGGTGATTGTGAGTTGAAGCTCGAGAGAGAAAAAGAGAGAAGAGCTTTGTGCAGTCGTGCTCCTTTTTTCTTCTTTTTTTTTCAAAGTGTCAAAATTCGTATAGCGGTCGAATCAAAGTTTGCGCAATTGGTTTTATACGAACTTGTGTCCAATGCTGGGAAAAACTCATTATACACTGAGAAAAATGTTGTAGTAAAAGTTACTATAATTGTAGTAACGCAGGGACAAACTGACAATATTGAA
>JAYJLV010085981.1:0-13676 GCA_036873485.1 Torymus texanus | reverse complement strand
TATATATATAGTGATAGTCGAACTTGAAATTAGTCACGGAATTACACTGTTAGCAGCTACACCCAACAATTGAGAGATCTCGTATCAAGCACGCATGTAGTAACTAGTTTCTACTTTCAATGAAAAAAAAAAAAAAAAAAAATGAGTCATGAAGCGCGTAGCGCATATATATCTCGTGTATATAATACAAGTATAATATATTCTCATGAATTTTATTGCAACGCGATAAAACGCGAATTAAGACCTTATAGTTCTCACGTGCCGCTTGATTGATTTTATTCTTTTCAGCTCTCGCGATCTTGCACGGCTCGCCGTATCTGTAACGTCAGTAAACACGGTTAAATTTATCTTCCAGCATATACAATTTAACACGATTCTCTCACTCGATTCGCACGCGGTATTATTTTTTAAAACTAAAAATAGGTCGATAGTATAATTCCATCACGCGTACATATACATACATATACATACACACGCGAATCCATCGAATGAAGTTCTTTAGAAAGCACGCACGCGAATTCTCAATTATCAAAGGGAAATAGCGTATATATAAAAAGAAAAATGTATCAAGATAAACGGCACCCAGACGCAAGTCTAACTTTAATGGCAGCCGTTTATCTTCCATCCCCGCGCCTCCTCACACAGATAACGATTTCGCGAATTTTAAGCTACATATTTATACAAGTGTCAAAATGCCAATACTTTCACCCAATACATATATTATACAAAACACGAAACAAAACAAACTCTGAAAATTCAGCCTTTCGACTATATACTTTGAAACTTTCGATTCACTACATACTTATATGTATATATACACGCAAGAGGCCCTGAGACGTCGATAATTTTAATGAGTTGCCTAGCAACCTTCTTCCCTAATCGGCCCCGCACGCCTCATGCTCACCTATACTCGCATAACCGGGCGAGCGAAAATATTTTATCAGTCGGTGTGCTCGTGCAACGCGCGCTGCAGGCGCGATATCATTCATTAACTGGTTATCGATTCGTCGTGCAGAAATAACTTAATGCATTATTAAATTTCGCGGGATGTGGGAAAGCCGAGCGATGGAAGTTAAAAAAAAAACAGTTCGGGGTTGTGTGCGGGGTCACGAGAATCGAAAAAACAATCGTTATCGATTTTTCAATAAAACAATTCTAATTTTAGAATTTGTGCAAAAAGCTAAAAATAACCGTTCGAAACACACACACATGATATATACTTTCAAACGTACCGTCGTGTATAGTAAAAATTAACGCGCTCTTTAAACGATCATCATGAAATTAACAGTTTAATAAAATTTTATGAAGCTCGGGACCGACGTTTCCTCATACTTTAATTGCCGTCGCATAATAAACGCGTGCGAGGTGAGAAATTTTTTGGGGGACTGAATAAGTACGTACACAACATTCAGTGTGAATCATCAGCGTCCCCTCGACTACGTTGCCCCTACGGTCGCGCGTCTTTGTTTTATTGACTTTTCCTGTGCGCCTTTGTGCGTCTTATAGAGTATAGACAAAACTGTACGTATTGCTAGAGTTTAAAAAGCCGCGTGTGTAAATGTATATTAGTTGAGAAGATAATAGGCGACGAAGCGCGTAAAAGATAATTAGGGACTTACCATGAAAGATAAGATTGGAATTGGTGTGGCTTTTAGGGTGATAACGATTTTTGTTGTTTCCAAGGATTTTAATCTTTAGAATTTACGGGTGGATAGAAGTGTCATTATATTGTCTTGAGAATCTTTTGTTTTTTAACTATATACTCGTATAAAGAAGTATTTTTCATTTTCTTCAAGTTACACTATTTTCTTCATACATGAAAGAAGCCGACACTTGTGTTCTTTTATGGTATATAATACATGTTGCGACGTGTTTGACTTTACCACATCTCTATTGTACACATTCTTATCATTCGTGAACCCATTCCCCAGATTCTCTTCGTTACTTATTTCTTAATAACACACATATATACATATATACCCAGCGAAAATATTGCATTTTCAACTTACATATCCACACTATACGCATAACAACAGCTGCGAAAACTCCGAACAATTTACAGCTTCCTGTCCTACAATCAACTGTGGCAGCACAATGTAAACGATTTTCCTCGCTGATATAATAACAAAACCAATCTCCGAACCAACATTTGAGACAATCGCGTATCAAGTCAATCCTACGACAATATAATACCAATTCAGTCGCGCTCCGTAACTAACTTTATACAAAAAAAAAACACAAAAAGCTCGTCTCAGTCCAAGTACGTTTCTTGCAGTAACCTTTCCAATTCTCTTCCCTCGAAAACAGCCAACCAAGATACATACACACACGCGGAATTTCACGCTCCAGGACCCGGACAAAGCGAGTACAGAGCGTCTCTCCTTGGAAAAGAGACTCATTTTATGCTTTCTTTGTATACGCGCGAGTTCGCATGTGTAGAAAGTATATATAACGTGCTTTGGACGAAATTCATGATAGAAAGATTGTCTGCTTATACACGGTAGCCATGAGACAGGACGTATGTATAATTCGAAAAAAGTCGTTTATAGAAAAAAAACGTACGACGCAGTGTATATCGACGATAAGTGTAATGAAGCTTCATTATATAGAAAGGATAGTGTGGTTTTGAGGATGAAAGCGGTGCGAGTTGCGTCACATGAAACAGAGCCGCAGGCGCAAAAAGTATAATGATATAAGCTTATAGCCGCGGAAGATAAAGTTTATAATACAGTGTTCGCTGTGAGTACCGCGCGGGTATTTAATGATCGTTTATGGCTTTTTGCGGCTGATCTATTATAGTATAGAAGAATGTTAATTGGACGATATCGTTAGACGAACTGATATTCAATATCGACACGAGAGAAAAGTAAAACTTTGATATGTGATATAAAGGTAATACAAATGTTTAAGCTTTAGAGTGATTTTTTTGTTGTGTATTTAAGAAGTGTAACGCATTGCGGCAACCTTAATCTATATCTTCCAATTCGCTTCGTCATCATCCTTCTAATGCCAAAATAATCCGACGGTTACGAAATCATTATAACCTCCGCACCCTTTTAAAACCCATTACGCATACTATTTACTTCACAATTCACTGAATCAAATTCCATTACGATATTGCCACCAATTCCGCAACGCCTTCACCGTGATTTAATTA
This sequence comes from Torymus texanus, assembly GCA_036873485.1. Taxonomy (NCBI): domain Eukaryota; kingdom Metazoa; phylum Arthropoda; class Insecta; order Hymenoptera; family Torymidae; genus Torymus; species Torymus texanus. The sequence goes on along the minus strand of JAYJLV010085981.1, from coordinate 10,519 downwards.
AATTATCGTTCTTGCCCATAGCAACCGAAAATGTTCCCCTCTTCTTCCCACTGCTTACAGATTAAACCCGATGATAATCCAAATCCGCGCGCACTCTCAGTAAAAAAAAGAAACTACATCTCGCCTGCTCCGTTACGTAAACTCCCGTATATCCACCACTTCCCTCGAGATCGATTCGAAATCTCATTCGTAGCGTGTAATCGCTGCTCGCCTCTTCTCGCCGGGGCAATTAAAACACTCTTCTTCTACTTCTTCTTCTTGTTTAATTTCTGCAGGAAACAAGTAGTATAAGCAACTTCCTTGCGGGAGCCTCGATTTAATTTTGCTCGTGCGTACGCGTACATGTATGTGTGTTCCCTCATGCGTTGAGAGACCTACGACCTCCAGACGATGAAAAATATAGCAGTATAGTAGAAGTCGAATACGTTTCACGCTGTGAAGATCATGATGATGACTTCTTCTGACGGCGCCGCCCCACAGAATGTTTTTGCGACGCGAAGGAATTGGTGTAGTATAGTGCGTTGGTATGAGGAGAGTGTAATGAGGATAATGAGGCGGCAATGAATCGCGTATAGCGATACTATGTAATTCTTACAATTGACCCGATACCGTGGTATGCCTTTTGTCGTGCGTATAAGTGTAATTGGAGGAATAATTCTTGCGACGTTTTCAGTCTGGGGTTATTTTTGTGCAGCTCTACTATACTTTGTCGTAAATTATAATTTGTGGTTACGCTAAGCTCGGCTCGTCTTATGCAAATATCATGTCTGCGCGAGGTATGAAAGGTTAGAGGCGCTCGTATAAAATTCCTTCAAAAGTCGAAGACTAAATACAATATACGTGTACAAAACATTTTACGTGCATTTAAGAAACTTGTTTAACAATATTATACGAGGTTTTATTTCAACGTTCCTTACAGATACTATATTCTCAATTTATAAATATCCACCGTCAATTTATAAATAGTGTGTAGAATGAAAATCTTATACAAAAGATCTATAGGGGAAAAAAAAAATTTAACCGCTTAGAGTGTTTTAATACATCTTGACCACAGCTTTGAATGTAAATGCTTCAAAACACCACTCGGGCCGACAAGGCACCGACAAGATCTATATGGTCCCTTATTAGCAGCTTTTAAGATACGAATCTTTTGAGATGAGTTGGAACAAGGATTCAGATTCTTATCGGCACCTGCATTTCAATTCTCAACTGCTACTTATACCATTAAGCGTACGCGCGCGTCATCGCGAGAGCTTCAATTTACCACTGATGCCAGAGAGTCAAGAGAGGAAACTTAATTTCTTACCGAGGGTTAATCTATAATTTAAAAATGCATTACGTTAAGGGGTTTTTAAATTTGCGGCGCCACTTAAATTCCTTTTTTTCATTCGCTTTTAACAGTTTAACTAAAATAAACTTTATTGCCTTAAAAATTGAATAACAATAAATATATATATACCGACCTCCTTCTTTATATAAAACCACATAACCACTTCTCTCTCCTGTATATCTCTACGCGCTCTATCGTAAAACCACGTCCTCTCCTCACACACATACACGCACACATGTACACCGAGAGACAAAAGATTGTTCCAGAGGAGCAGCCGAGCGAAAGAACAGCAGCGGCGTTCCTTCTTCCCTGCATTCCTCCTCCTTGCGCTGCATATACATACTTAGAGGGAGATAGAGAGAGAAAGAGAGAGAGATAGAGGATATGCTCGGGAAGGCGCGAGGATGCGGCCAATTAAAAGTGGACTACTCGCGCGCGCAGTCTTTTACGCATCAGCGAGAATTATGCGCGTAGCCGCCTGCCTGCCTGCCTGCTGCTGTTGCTGTTGCTGAACTCTCGCGTATATAAAGAAACCCTTCAGTGTAGTTATATAGCAGTGTAGTAAGGTGTGGATGGTTATGGGATTGAGGATAGGGTGAATTTTAAAGGGAAGAGAGCTGGATAAGACGGAAAATTGTTAAAGTAACGGAGAAATTGTTGTCAGATGAGGAGAGGAAGAGTTGAGATGTTTGTTATTAATGTCGGGTAATTGTTTATATAGAGAGATTGTATAAACGATTTTGCAAGGAATATATAGCACTATTTTCTTAAATGAGACCACAGGTCTCGTCAAGGATTGCAAATCTCTTACAAAATATGAAAATACCGTGTATACTTTGTACAAAGTTTTGCAAAATATAATGCAATAATAAGGGAATTTTTCAAAAGGTGTGGCAATTTCTGAGATATTTATTATAATCTGAGAGATTTGCAGCAATTTTTACACAAAACTGCTTAGAATTTTCATACAGATAGTTCCTTTGCGGTTTACCCGAAATTAAAAGTTTTACCAACTCACCAAACCCTGTCGTATATATCATCCACAACATTCAACAAAAATTAATAACCTCATAACATCCTTGCATCCCCTTTCCTAAGTGATTCTCAAAAAACTTTTCCCTATCAAAAGCGACCTACACAAGCGACCACTATACAACGACACTATAAACTTTTCCTCGCATTCATTCGACACCGCTTTTGTACGCGTGGTAATAACGCGCCGCGTCGTCGCTCAAACAAGATTGCATGAGTGAGGGCATTTTTTCACAAGCACACTTCGTCGTACATATAGGCGCGCCGCCGACATAGGGATGATATCTATGTACTATGATGTAAAAGCGAGCGTGCGAAAGCGCACCTGTATATACGTGTATAATATAATGACACTTCAGGGGAATCTTTTGTCCCCGCGTGCGACACACACACATATGCCTACATCACGGCGGAATTTTTTGTGTCGTTATTTAATTACGTGTAATTAAACTAATGCGGTGTTATGACGTTGTGGTAATGGGTGTAGGAATTTAAGGATTGGTAATTGGAAATGTAATATAGGGATTGATATAAATGTTATAGGTATAATGTATAGAGTAGAGCGTATACTATCGATAAACCATAATAATAAAACTAGTAATTTATTACTTTAAAACTTATTTTTCTATTCACAAAATACAAAACTAAACAATTTTATCCTTAAAAAATTATAAAGCCGCAACAACACTAACCATTACGATAAAAACAATTTTTCGCTCAAGCATATCACGCATACTAAAAACCACAGCATACCATACCATTACCAAAAATTTTCTCGCTCGGTCGTATGCAAATTATATACACCGCACGTGTCCATATACCTTACGGTCAAGACCAGGGCCTCTCTTGTTACGCAACATCCGCCGGCTACGAAGAAGCGAACTACGTGAGCATGTTCGAAATCGCTAATTAGAAAAAAAAATTAAAATCAAGTTCCGTGAGGAGTGCACGCACGTTGAACCAAAGCTCATATAGATATATAACGTGCACGGAGTTCGCTCACGCGATGCGCGTTAAGTACGAGAGTGATCCATTAAAAATGTGAAGAGAGAGGAGGATAGAATTTTTCCGATATGCGAGAGAGTAAAAGAGTGAATGATTTCCTGGTGGGGCGGAATTCCGATGTGGATTACATCAGTGTATAGGTATGGAGAGTTGTGTGTATACGCGCATGTGTGATTTATGATTTGCAGAGCAGAATATAAATTGGTGGTTTGAAGGTTTTGCGTCGGTCATCCATTGAGAATTATTAAATAATGGAGTTAAGTTGCAGCTTACTGAAGCAACAGTTGGGTGATGGTGATCAGTCTTGTGTATATATCCATGTATTACATATGGTCTATTTGTTATGTGTTAACAATGTGGGTATTCATGCATAACCTATCTTAAATGTTACTGTTAAAAATTAACGAGTCAAAAGTATCGAAATAATTTTATAAAAAGTTGTTTCGTTCCTAATCTTCTAATCAATTTAAAAAATAATTACTAAATTCGACTCATGCTTAGAATTAAAAACTTGCTAATTCAACAAACTGTGTGCAGTGACCTTTTTCTAAATACTCTACTGATAAACACGCTTAAGAACCGTTTCCTCAAATAAAATAAACTTTTCGAACCAATACACCATAACCCACCCGAAAATACCATTTTTCCAACTGCAACAGCGCACAATATTTCCTCGAAATAGCGAACCGCATCGCGCGCATCATCCGCACGCCGTAGATATAACAGTAAAATAAATCCCTCCGGGCTTAAAGGGTTCGACGTACTACACTGCCGCTGACGACGACGAACGGTTTAAGACCATGACGGTGCGCACTCCCGACGTTAATCCAGAAGACACGGAACTGACTTTTGCGCGCGCGAGCGCGGCAGGGATCGAAATCCGTTTAACTCGATAAGAGTCAATAGCGCTTGCGTTGCTCTGTAATTATAAGAAAACATCGACGAGGTATTTTGCATGCGCGAGAGTTGCGTTATCAAACTTTCATCTTTTGTTACGAGTAATTAGTCCAAGGGGATACACGCGCGGACGCTTATATGAATGTACGCGTGGAAAAGAGAGGGGATGAGAGAGATTATTTTATGGTTCACGCAGATATAAGTAATTGATTTTCTGAAAATTTTCGAGATGTAAAAGTTGATTTTGACGATAATATTTTCATCGTTATCAAACAAGTTTTTGATATGAGCATCTCATACAGGAATGGATGCGGATTTTATAAATTTATTGATTAATTAACGGAGAAATAGTTTATTAAATTGGTTGAAAAAATTTATAAAACATTTTTTTTTCATATCGTTAATTAAATATACGATCGGGATGGTATTTCCTCATTATGCCTAATTGTAATTATTTTAAATAGTTTCTGGGTGGTTACGTATATAATAGTGATTAAATGAGTATACTTAATTGTTTCACATTTTACTCCTAAAAAGCTTAATGACTGTATAGTAAGTATCAGCGCAATTATACAACGAAACGTTCAAGATACATTATACATTGTCTTATGCAACTAGACTATTTACGATCTTTACGCCCATATATATTTTAAAATTTTTAAAATATAGCAATTTTGCACGTTGCACGAAAAGATGGTTGTTGTTTTTTTCTTTGACCACAAATCTGTGCGAAATAAGCTTCTACAATAAATGAAGAGATTAAAATTTAACATGCCTCGCTCGCGTACACGAAAATTCAACATTCCCTCTTACTTTCAACTTCAATTAAAATTCACGTTATATTACCCGCGCGCGCAAGCAAGCAACGTTTCTTCCCGCAATCAAAATAAAACTTTCGAACGAGATCTTAAAAAAAGAAAAGAAAACATAAACGAGAGTTTAACTCAAAGCTCGCTGGTTTCCATCGAGATGCATATACAAATACAAAATTTTATTGATGCATTATAAACATCATCTCGTATAATCATCGATAGATTTATGCTGTATATACGTGGTATAAATATACAGAGACCAATCGGAAAGAGAAGTTTTTACACCGATATAGAGAAAATGAGAATCCACGAGCGCGCGACTTTCAGGCGGCAGCTCGATAATTTTCTTGCCCGAGATCCACTCCCCTCGGGGTGTACGTTGATATATATAGGTATAGATATAGCCACATTCGTGGCGTCGATTTCGTGAAGAAAGTGATGCGGCCGCGCGCTCGTAACTGACAATTAGAAAGTTTCCAAATGCCGTGGGTTCCACCGTCGCGAGAAAAACTGGTGTCGTGGTGGTGGGCGCTTTTGTTAAGAATCCAACAAACTTTTTTTCTTCAATTATAACTTTGGTATTATTATTTTCACTTTTCACGATTGGAATGTTTCTTGAAAGATGACATTGTTATCGTTAATTTCATTAAATGCGTCATAAGAGTGTATATTAATAATTGCGCAGATAATAATTGATTAGAAATCACGCGCTTATAAAAAAGCTGCTATACACGTTACCGCGTGCCGTCCGTAGTATAAAAGTGTTGATAAACGTTAACGAAAAAAAAAATGAAATATTTTCATTCTTTAGATATTTATATCTAAAGAATTTCATTATAAAACTTGTAAATCTAAATCAAATACTATTATCAAGACAAGAAAAAGCAATTGAACTATACACAACTGTAAAGCTTAACAATCCAACATCGCACAACTTCTTCTTGTTCGCGCGCATTCTTTGTCCATAGTATAAAAATACTTGCTCGCAAGATACGAGCTTTTCCTCGAACCTCTATATACAAGGTCCACTTAAAAAGGACCCAATCATCGCTTGGCGCTGTTCTCAGATAACGAGAGCCATAAAAAAAAACTCATACATGGAAGCTTGCCGATATAACACACGTACAAAATCGCTGTTTTTTCACATACACCTCGCGCCATATAAGCCAACCTACAAATCCAAATCCCGTGCTTCATCCATAGCAGCAGCATTTATCACTCTATCTAAATCCCATTATCGATCCTAATCTCCTCGATATAAGCGATACCTACACTCTTAGCTGTTTAAAAAAAAAGAGCTCGTAGCGTGTCTTTGCCACTACTGCTGTTGCTCACTCTCTCAAAAAAGAAAAAGAAAAGACACCGCGGCCGCGTTTCCATTATATACCGCGCGGCACCTAATAAAACGCGTCTGTAATAATAATAATATATACTACCGCCTTTTATGATCCTTGCGCCCGAGACACACAGAGAAGAAGAAAGTGTGTGGTGCGCGCGTATAGGGGAACGCAACAACAACGAGCTTGTTTTTTTTTTTTTTGTATGTTAACGTCATATATATACACACATATCCAATTGGGCCTACTCTTTGGCTTTTTCCTTGACGACAACGCTCTTGATGCGCGCTCGAGTAGAAACGCTATGCGCGCGGAGATCTGTCCAGTCACCGCGGCGAACAACTGCGGCGCGCGGTATATAATCTGTGTCTCTCCTCCTTGTAGTATAGAAAAAAAGCGCGGGAAAAAATTAACAAGTTTCGTGTATAGCGCAAGGAGCGAGACATTCTTGGATATAGGTTGTGTTGTTGTTGTTGTTGTTCTCGTAGTAATTCCAAATGGACGGTCGGATGAAAGTGTGTATGAGAAAGATTTAAAAAAACGTTTACGTAATAATTCCAATTTGATGATAAGTGGTTCAAACGTAAATTCGAGTTTCGAGAGGGACAGTTTCTATATATAGAAGTAACGTTCGTTTGTTCCATGAATACATTTTCTATCTGTATATAGTCTAAAAAAATGCTCGTGGAAGCAAAAAGATCCTGAGACGCACTTGAAACAGCAACTCTCAGCTATGCGTAGATTAACAATTACACGGTGCTCAAGTCAAATTACGGGTTTCCGAGTATATCTAACCATTTGAAATTTAAATTTGTGCCGTAAAGTGCGTAGCTAAAGGATAAGAAAAATGAAAATTGGAGCACATGCACAGTCTAAAATCACCATGTTTCCTTCGTTATTTATTCCTCCTTTCAAACAATCTATACCAAAAAAACCACAGATTTACATCGATTATAAATACTACCATTTCAATGCTTAATAAACATTACTACCACTACATTAATACTATACACCCACGACAAAGTCACTCGACCACTCAATCATTCTCTCTCATCAGCCCTGCACAGACTCGCTGCGTAGCAACAACAGGCATTTCGCCGATCGTTACCACTGGCGCGTAAAACAAGACAGAAAGAAAAAAAGCTACTGCTACCGTCGTGCCTCTCATCGGCCGATGAATGGCCGCTTTATTCACATATACATACGTATATATACACGTAAAAAAAAGACTGAAGATATATACACATATATACAGTCGCGGCGGTAACGGAGGGCAACAACCACACCGCGACACAGACAATGCACTTTCGTGCTGCGGCAGAGCATCACCGCGCCTACTTTCCCCATCCTTCCCGGTCGATTATGCTTCCTCCTGCGCTGTGCAACATATATATATACGTCGACGTCCCGTCGTACTTAGACTTTGGCTCGTTAATTCGTATTAAATTTCCTAGGCGCGGCTTTATACGCGGCCACACCAAGTTTTCGTCGATCGCGTGGTCTGGTTTTTTCTTTTTTTCGAGAAAGGGTAAGATTTCTAGTTCACGGGTAGAATGTATATATGGATGTGCAAGTGAAGTGAGATTAAAATAATAGAGCTACGCGTAAGGGAAAGGAGATCAGACCGAAATGCGGCTGGGATATATAATAGCAATTAATCATCGATTGCCTTTTTTGGTAGCAAAATCGGGCGCCGCTCGCGGGTATATAATGAGGAATTACACGCAGGATTTCTGTGTGTTTCCTCCCGAAAGATAACCTATCTATACACGTATCCCAGTTTTCTAGAATCTGAAAGCACACGTGTATATGCGGCGTTATATGTTTAATGATCTGGCGAATCATTTAGCAACCTGGTTTCATTATGTCAAAACTGCCGTTTCGATAGATTTGTCTCTGCAATGGGCAGTGTTTCTTACTAGCCGATGAAATTTCGCCGTCCTTAATAGCCAAACGAAGAATAAATTGGTTTGAAAAGATGTGTATTTATATAAGTGCTGAGAGTGAGTTGTCTGTATATAAAGATATAATGACAGTCCGTATAAGCAAAAAGAGACTAGGTCAGCTTTTACTGAGGACAATTTTTATATTTTTAATTGCATTTTCATAGATGGAGTTCCATTTTTTCGCAACTATATGAGTGTTTTTTAGAAAAGTAACTATATTTGTGTGTTTACAATGTAATTAATATTATGTGTTATAGAGTTTGAAATTAATTATTATCTATGATTCCTCAATAAAGATTTGATAAGTAGGTAATTAATTTGAATAACTGTTGAGAATGGCGAATGACTATAGGCGTTTTACAGCGAAATACTTGTCGTCTTATAAACACATAGGTTTCCAAGTTATTATCAATTTTCCTTTCACTTTAATTAATTCGCAGAAGGAATCCTGTAATAATTCAACGCGACGGTCGGATAATAAACACTTTGATCGTGAATCGCTGTTTACAACGTGTCATCAAGTCGTAGTTGTATAAAACTAAGAGGAACTTATGTAGATTTTATGTTTATTGCACGTGCATCGACAAAAGGTGCACGACGAATTGCGTGCGTGTATGCGAAAAAAATAAAGTAAATTAATTCTAGTTTCTTTTTCTAAAATGTAATTGATATTCAGGTGTCATCCAAATCAAATATTAATAGAAGATCAGCTGATTCTTGACTATATAATTACCTCTAATATTCATATAATAGACATCTCAGGAGGAACATTATTATTATCATCATCTGTTAGTATATAATTACCAAAAAAAAAATATGAAGTGAAAACATGCAGATACCCAACAAAAAATTATAAATATGCTTTTTTTATAATCAATACTCACAATCCCATTAAATTTCTATACTTATATGAAAATGGAAGCGAAACATAGTAAAAGTGCGTATATATACATAGCTTTCACCAATCATTTTGAGAGAAGCATATCTAGAAAGATATTGAAAAAAATGTTATGAAATGGCGTATTAAACTTTGGCTTCTTTGGCGGCTGATAATAACTTGAAACTGGCAGTTCTTAGAAAGCACAATGTGCTATAAACTGTACCTCTATGAGCTCATTTACAATAGCCATGGGCGATGTACAGCTCAGAAGCTCAATAACGTCAAAATTATATGACGCCTTTCTATATAAACGATCTACTCATCGACTTTTTATGCTGCAGCTCTTGACAGTAAACTTTAATTTATGCCATATTGCCGTCATCAGAGCTGAGAAAAAAAAACGAAATTCTTCTATTAGGTTTAACTAAAGATGCATTTAGACACCGAAATACTTCACTTAATTCGACTTTTAAAGTATAATAATGCTACTATACATAAATATTAACAATTTGGTAGTTAATAAATATGAAATTTTTATCATTTAATTAAACTATTCTACAAACAAATTATACATACATATATGTACTAACCAACTCTATCTTTCTCTGTTACCCACAGGCGGAACGCGACAAGCTGGAGGATACACGCCAGCAGCTGGAGAAACGACTGGAGGGCTGTGAGGCCGAGCTCAAGGATAAAGAGGAGGAGTTGTTCCTGCAGCTGGAGCGTAGCCTTCGTCTCGAGGACGAGGTAGAACGTGCCAGACAGGAACGTGCAGCATGTATTGAGGCTCGCGAACGTCTCGAACGTGAACAAGCTACAGCATTACGACAGCTGCATATGCAGGCGGCTCAAAACGAAATAACGCGGAGGTCACTTGAAAGGGCGCGACAGGATGTGATCAGGCAGGCGACGGTGATCAGGGCAGAGCGCGATGCGCTTGAGCGAGAGGTGAGTTTTTGTTGTTATGGGTTATGGAAGATGGAAGTGGTTTTAGGATACGATGTTGTTATTGTATAAAAGAATGTTTGGGCGCTTCATTTTTAAAGGACGCTTGAAAATTGTAGGAAAGATAAAATTTATGTGTTTTTGCTATGTTTTGTCACTATGGAAATTTAAAAAGATAAGAGACTTTACTGCTCTATACTTTTCGGCAAAAATTACTTCAGAAATCCTTACAGAATTTTCACTTGTCAATTTACATTGTACACTGAGAAAAATGTTGTAGTAAAAGTTACTATAATTGTAGTAACGCAGGGACAAACTGACAATATTGAAAA
>JAYJLV010085970.1:0-13677 GCA_036873485.1 Torymus texanus | reverse complement strand
AGCGAATGCGATGTCACAGAAAACCTCTAAAATTTTTTCCCCTAAAGGGTATTTTTAAGCCTAATTCTACTGGACTATATCCCCTAACGGAAGGGTAGAAACCTGGGTGTCGGACGCATTAGGCTTGAGGTAGCCGCTGCTTGCTCCCGAGCAGTCGTTGTCTTCTTCCGCTACGGTTATATGCAGCAGCGACAGCGCCTGCATGACTGTGACCTTCCTAACACTGTCATTTGTTGTTAGCTCGAACGCCTGCGAGTAGTTTTTCCGCTCGTCGCCATAGTTTGCATAGATTGCATAGGGCTCCCTTCCTCTTGCCAGAGCATTTGCTGTGACATGGCTGATACAACTGATGAACAGACGGAGATGTATGACCCGCGCTTCTGAAACGCTTCTGGTCGTTGGCAGCCGAGATATTCTCGTACATTTGTTTGTCCGCTGACCTCCAAGCTTACAGTGAAACTTTGTCAGCAGGAAAAGCAGCTTCTAGTTCATAGAAAACCATGTGCAACAAGGGCCCTGGGCGGGAAACACCGTGTGCAACATGGGTCCTTAGACGGAGAGCTTGAAAGCCCGTGCACGACTTTCCTTGATAAAAACACTCCGGGGAGTGAAAGGAAGTTAAGTAAAACTCAAAAAAAAAAGCGAGAACGAAAGACTGACCATGTTACCACTTACTCTACCAGTGGCAGAGAGGGCAATAATAAATAGAGAGCCTTTTCGGCCAAGTAAGTAATATAAAAATAATAATACTGTATACAAAACAGAAACTTGAAATAATATATATCAAAATAATAATGATTTATAAAACGCATGCATAAATTTATAAACAAATGGATAAAACTTTGCAGGTTGTTAAAATTTTTCATGTTTTACAACGGTACCTTCATACCGAATTTATGTTTCACCACAGAACTTGAAATCGATATTGTCTATCAAATTCAGATTGTGTATAAACATTCTCCTATATATTTTCTATATTGCCAGTAGCTTTTTGGGTCATTCTTATCATTTAAAAATGTTTTGTGCTTCAGCAGGGTACTTCCATAAGAATATAAGTACAATAAACGAACTTCAAATAATTACACAACCGAGTTCACAAATGATTTGAAATTTTGTACAATTATAGGAAATCAATCAAAGATCAACATATTAAATTTTTAGAGTTGTTTTGGTGAGGATAAGGGAGCAGGTGAAAAAATATATATCAAATACTCAATATATGTAGTTCTTTATTTGTTCCGTTCTCTTCGGAGTCAGAAAACTGAAAGCACGTGGTCGAGAGCGCACGCTTTCCACATCTGATGGGACCGTGCCCTTGCGCGGCGCTCTGGAGCAGTTGCCGCACTTTTTCAAATCACGCGGCTACTCTACCAGTCTTTTCAATTATATATTATATGGTCGTTACATTAAATATTTGAAATATTTTAGAATAAATATATGTACATATAATTATCTATAAATCACAAATTATATATCATTACATATACGAATTACATATGCATTACATATACAAATTACATATACATTATATATACAAATTATGCTCGGTTTTCTTTACGGGTCTTAATTCGACTTTATAAATACTTGCTTTTTGGTTACATTCTTGAGCAAGTACCATTCATTTCTTTCATTCACACTTAAATAAATGATCAAAGACAAAGTGAGATAATTGATTTCCTCACGTAACTCGGGCATGTCAATGACTTATCTAGTGGTGTGGGTCGATCTCACGATCTTCTTAACGCCCAGGATAAACTTCAACCCAGAAGTAGGTTTTCACCTACTTCCTCACGAGGTCTGTTAACTTTATGATAATCATCAATTCGATGTCCCCACACGAAAACTAGTACATTTCAAACGATTCCGACGAAAACTAGCACGTTCTAAATTTTGCGTCGAAAACTAACCCACTTCGAATTTATGCGTGAAAGACAAACACAGGTCGCGATTATGTGTCGAAAACTAACACATTTCGAATTTCGGCGTGGAAGATAAACACAACTTGTGATTATGCGTCGAAAACTAATACATTTTGAATTTCTGCGTGGAAAACTAGCATAACTAGCGACTACGAGTAGAAAACTAACATATTACGTTTATAATCTATAAAAAATTAGAATATAATATATTTAGGTTATACCGTTTTCAATGTATAATTAAAAATAAAACATCTTTGTGTAACAAAACTGATTGTAACGTATTAGTTTTCGACGCGGGATTTGAGTTGTGCTACTGTTCGCCGCAAATTCGTGAATTGGGTTAGTTTTCGTAGCAAAATGAATTGTGTTAGTTTTTGTTGGGGACGTCGAATTACCTTAACCATAATAGCTTAAATTCCGTGAAATCCTGAAGATATTCATCAGGAGAGCTAACGTATTTTTAATTTCTTTTACTAACAATTATCGACTTTTCTCTCACTTTCTTTTCTCCTTTATTTTTACAGTTTACATAGAATTTTCGCGAAATTTCGAAGTCTAAACTCACAAATGAATAATCAAATAAATAAATAAATAAATAAATAATAAATAGACAATTATTTCGCTTTAATTTATTAACTTTTCTTTTCAAATTTGTGACGAGGGAATCGCTGTACGTGCGATTGCCTCGAGAATGATACAAGACTTTCTCTCACTGCGTAGCCGTGGCTCTCGCGCACCTGCAACATTGCCAAATATATATTTTGCAAAAGTTTGGAAGGTGCGGTGACGGCAATGCAGGATGACAACAATTCCATGAGAGACAGACGAGCACCGAGGGCCACGTGCTTGAGTACGCGCGCATAGATAGTTAGTACGAGCCGGACCGCGCTCGAGTATGCAGATAAGTGCGAAGACGCCAAACGGGTGATAGCGACGGATAAGGAAGAGAGAGAGAGAGAGAGAGAGAGAGAGAGCATCGAATAGGCCCAATATACTCCGTGCTACCAACGTCGACCACGCGCCGACCCGGACCACGCACGAGGAGAGAGAGAAGCGGGAGCCCCGGGCAGCGACTTCCAGGCCAGCAGCTTCCACCCCAGTCCGCGCGCTCGTAGGAGTTGAAACCGTGATCTCATGCACGGTGATCCTGCTTCCTCCGTTACAGCTGGGAACAGAGATTCCCAATAGTGGATGCTCGTACGGGATCAAACCATAATTGCCAATAAAGATAGTGCTAGTCGTTAACCAACCCGCGTAAGTTATACCTTCCCGCTCACACCGCTATCCCATCGCATCGGAGTCGGCCTCCCACCGACTCCGCGGCAGTCGGAACATTCGTGTCTTCGGTCCTGCATAAAGAAATAAGTTATAGCATGTTGCATTCGGGAGGCGGAAAATACAGCGTTAAAAATGGCGATCCTGCCAGGATTGCTGCCATGCGCTTAGGTGTGGGTGTGAGAAGGAGAGGGAACTCCCGCACGGAGCAAAGTTAGTTGTCTCCGCGTAATAAAAAGATTGCTGTCGTAGAAATAAGTTCAACTATTAACGTTGAACGAAATATTGTTTTAAATCTCTGTTCCGGCGCGCGCGCAACCAGACGGATAAAAGTAATTTAAGTACGGAATTCAAGTGAGAGTGAATGGAGTTAATGGATTCGTGTTGTCCTAATTTATTGAATTGCATGTGACTTATGGAATAATTAATGTTATTTTATTTTATTTATTTGACTTGTATTGTTCTAGCTAAAAATGGCTTTGCTAGTCTCCGCTGTGCATAGTACGCACCTATTGCGGAATTGCACGCGTGAGAGTTTAGTGCGGCTGCATATACGCACGGGTTTTGAGTTCACCGCGCGCCCGAGCGCGCGAGTGAAGTTGTAAGTCTCGCTAATTTTCGCGTGATTGGTTAGAGAATTTTAAGAGTTTTATTAGTGCCATTCCGCGTGGGGGGAAATATTACGTACATGCAAGTAGGTAGTTGCAGTTCGCGTGTCTAAAATGAAAATGTCGTCTTCTGCTCATGCCCGAAGGGTGCGGTAACTCCGTCGCCACCCGGGGGTTAAAGTTTTGGAGGACTTTGAGGTGAAGCTGTCTCCGCGACTATTGATCGAATTATTGGATGTCGATGGGCTGAGCCCCGAAGGTACGATCGATGAATTGCGGGACCGTAGACTGCGTTTCGATGTACGCGGCGCGGAGCCGTCATTCGAAGTGCCGATTTACGCTGAAGATTTTCGGACGGAGCGGTTACCCACGACGAGGGCAGAGCTGCTCACGCAAGCATCGCGCGAGGAGACTAGCCCAGTCGGGCCGAACGAAGTGCGTGACGAAGTCACAAGCGCCGACCTCGTGCTCTCAATGCAGGCGAGACGCCATCATGGGTAGTCTCTCTCTCTCTACCGAGCTGGAACACTACACTCACTCGCGCACCGAAGCACCTGTTCAGGAGGGGGAGAGGGTCGCGGAGAAGAGAGAGGGCTAGAGAGAGGGAGCGCACGCCCGAGGAGTTACGCGACGTAGTGGAGAGCCTTCGTAGGCAGCGCATCAAGCGAAAGAGAAGGGAGGGGACGGCGAGTACGCGGGAGAGCGAGGAGCGCGCAGTACGAGAGACTGCGGTAGACTGCCGAGTGCGCGAACCGTGTGAGTAGGGAGAGTGAGGTGGGAGAGGGGAGCGCAGGAGTAGAGAGAGAGAAAGAGAAGGATTGACGGGCACGGCATGGGCTGTATATAGATAAGTATATACTCGTGCAGGACGACTAAGAGGGGCGCGCGCGAAGTAATGATAACTTATTACACGACAGGACACGCGTGGCGCGATGATCGGTGATGACTTGCACGTGGCAATCCGAGGTATGATTTACGTATTTTAGGGATCCTGGTCATTCTACCAGCGGAATTCGAGAACTTCGTGTACAGTTTGGGTTAGTTCTGTTCTAGGTCCAGGTGTAGAGGAAGTCTGGAGTGCGAAAGCCGCCATTTACGGCATACCAAGCCGAATACTCCGGTGTCACCGGCATTACTATTTGAATTAATATTATCCTTATCTGCGAATTTTATTGCGAGTGTGATTGTATTTGTCCTGTATTATCTCTTTATTTAGTGTATCTAAGTACAGTCGTCGAATAGTCCAGGAGCACGCCAGTATCATCGTGGGTATCGTGTCGCGGAGGAAGTTGTTGCTAATTTTTACCCCCTTGTCGGGAGTGAGTTTTCAGCCGGAGTAGTGGATAATGGCCAGTGACGACTGAGTCATTAGACGAGTTTCTACCCTTCGAGAGTAATTCACTACGTCACAAATGGCGCCCAACTAACTCGAATTAGCAACAACAAGTCGAGTCGTAGTATAAAGAAAGTGGTTTAAGGGTCGAGAAAAACTTTTCTTACAGGTCTATAACACAGAAAGTGATTTAAGGGTCGTGAAAAATTCTTTGTTACTGGTGTATAAGGCTGAAAGTGATTTCAGGGTCGAGAAAAATTTTCTTTACAGGAATATAAGGTTCGAATTGTTATAAGGGTCGAGAAAAATTTTCTTTACAGGTGTATAAGGTTCGAAGTGTTCTAAGGGTCGAGGAAATTTTCCTTTACAGGTGTTAAGGCTCGAGGTAATTTCAGGGTCGAGAAAGTACTTTCCTTCTCCAAGATTAGTCATCGTAAATCGTGCTAAGGGTCGAGCTTCCTTGGTGGCACTTTTATTCTCATTTCCTCTCCTTCCTCGAGTAAGGTAAAATCATCAATAGCCACGCGAATATAACAAGATGGCCGCCAGAAGGAACAAGAAAATGGACGACTATCAAGCTAGAATGCGAGAGCTGAGCAGCACTAGACTATCGAGCGAAATATAGAGACATCATGCGAAAACCAATGGAAGAAGTAGAAACCAACCTAAAAGACGACGACGGACGCCTTACCACAAATGGGGAAACTCAACTACAGCAACCTGCAGGAACGGCACCAATGAAGGATGGAAAATATAGGAACAGCACGTCAGAATTAATTAACGAGAAGTTGCCGATGAACATCCCACACACTTCGGGACTGCCAAAATTGGGAGCAATTCCGAAAACAAGAGAAACGTCAGAAGGGCAATTACCACGGGAAGCCGAAAAATACATAGAACCTCGAAGGGATCCGAGATCCATCAAGGCGATCGACAGCCTGGACGATAGAACGGACCTGGATGACGAATATAGGCCCGCTAATGGGAAATTTGTCAGAGTAGAACGTCAGGCAGTCACCCAATCTACACCCCGGCGTCGCCGGAAAATTCTACTCCCAGATAGCAGTAGCTCGGAGTCAGAAGTAGATCGAGAACCTTCATCGACGAACAGACTTCGAGTAGATTTTCAAGATTGCAACCCTTCCAGGCCACTAGACTCGAGGATACGATACACACCTTCTCGTGGCCAGCGCAACAGAGTTGAGGGCTCTTATAGCCGGCAGAGCAGATCGAGGCAATCGAATAACTACGAAAGAAGTGAGTACTCAAATGACAATCTGACGGTGATTAAAACGTTGAAAGGCTGGGGTCTTAGGTACTCAGAAGACTCGCCAGAACAGTTCTTGTCACGCCTGAAGGCACGCAAGAAAGCAACAGGTATTGAAGACCACTGCTTGATATCATGTCTGACTAGCGTACTGACTAAAGAAGCGGGAGATTGGTACGAAGTTTACCAGGACGATATCGAGTTGTGGGATTTTGCAGCCTTCGAGAGGGCCTTCAGACGCCATTTTATTGGCGAATTACACGAGGATGATGTAATGGTGGAGCTTCGATCCCGTTACCAAGGGCTAAAGGAGAAGGTAATACCTTTTCTCACGAAGTTCAGGAAAATAATCGCTCATTTGAAGACGCCTCCATCGTTGAGAGAACAACTAAATTTAGCATTCTCTCACCTTCGTCCAGAATACCAAGATTACTTGTGGGATAAAAGACTAGATAGTTTCGAGGCAATCGAGAGGTACGGTCGAGAATTTGAGAGACGTAAAGCGATCAAAGACAGGTACCGCTCCCCACCACGTCGAGATAAGTCGAGGATTCCAGGAACATCGTATGCAGGGCCCCATCGTAGCACCCATAAGGTAGCAACAATGAAAGAGTCATTGGTCACAGACGAAGACAGCCAAACGGAGCGGAAGAAAGGCAAAAAGAAAGGGGCGAAGGCGCGCCTCAAAGATGCTAATGAGGAAGTGGCAGCAATCAACACCAATACGGTGGGGCGACCAACCAGTGGCTGGTCACCAAAAAAACCTTCAGCTCAAAAAGGGCCCAGCGGTAACAAAACGAGACAGAATACGCTCGTCAGTCAACCAGCGCCGTACACTGCGACACACAACGAAGTTCCACTGGTAGCGGACGGCACAACACTTGTGGGCCCGTGTTTTATTTGTCAGTTAGTAGGCCATAGAGCGATAGACTGCCCCAAGCGTATATGCTCTGACTGCGGACAAAAGGGCCACTTAGCACGCGATTGCAACACCAGACAAAGCAAAATCTGCCAATGGTGTGGCAAGCACGGGGTTATAATAAAGGAATGCGCTAACTGCGTATCGATAATTGCGACGTTGGGAAACGCATCAGCCAGGGCGCAATAGAGGCCCCTGCATCCTGCGCAGAAGTGATTGGGGCCCAACGTGCAGAAACAGATGCAAATACAGTGGCGTACGAAGTGAATGGAGGTCGAGAGTGGAACAAATTTGAAGAATCAACGAGGAAAATTCGGCTATCTCGAGTAGTGAAAAGGAACCTTATATTACGGCTTTGAAAAATGCAAATGGGTCTTGTGTTACGGCCCGAGTAGAGAGTGCAGCGAATCCTTATGCGACGGTTTCAACCGCAAATGGGTCTTGCGTTACGGACCGTGGTGAGAGGGCAGCGTAACCTGGTGCAGCGGTTTCAACTGCAAATGGGTCTTGTGTTACGGCCCGTGGTGAGAGTACAGTGAAACCTTGTGCAATGGTTTCAACTGCAAATGAGCCTTGTGTTACGGCTCGAGTGGAGAATGCACCGAAATCTGATGCTACGATTTTAACTGCAAATGAGCCTTGTGTTACGGCTCGAGTGAAAGATACAATGAAACCTTGTGCGACGGTGTCAGAAGAGGGAGAGGATGCCAGTTCACGCATCCCAACAAAAGGAGAAAAGTTCGTAACCTGGAGATACTCAAGTGCGGAAGAAGACAGCGACGATGGGGAAGAGACGCGGGAGCACGAGCTAGGGATCAACGGAGATGTTGTACTAGAGTTATCTCTCGATAACTGGTGCCTGCCGTAATCTGAAGATGAACATGATCACGCAGTGCGGTTAACAGTGTCCACGGAGGTCATTAACACAGATACAGTATCGCCTCCTCTCCCATGTTCAACTGTACGGACACAGCTGCCTTCAGCGCCTGCACCCGACACACCCATCATCGGGAGGGGTGTTGGTGAGCTAGGTATGGGGGAGAATGCTATTCAGGAAGATAGCATAAAAATATCAGAATTGGTGGGGATCGAGGACGTCGTGGGAGCAGCAGCACTCGATAACAGAAATTTCTTACGGATCATGGTTGGAGGAGAACCATGTCTGGCCCTCTTGGAGCCTACGGGAATAGAGTGGTTGCGTAAAGGGAGTGTCAGAGGCCCCAATGAAGATTCAAGGTAATTTAAAAGTGTCCATCGGCGTGTATGGCCAGTCAGGAGTCTTAGAATTTCGAGCTGTCGAGGAGATTAACCATGACATTATCCTAGGGATGGACTTTCGGGTCGAGTCGGATTTATCGATATGACTTTGAGCGAAGCCGTAGAGATGCGGGGAGCAGGGGGAGTGGCACTCATTCGCGACCAGTATTGAGGACACTACCTCATCAATTATGGCGGAGTGCGATGGACTAGTGGAGATGACACCAAATGACACAGAGAGGATTAGTGGAATAGTGGATCGCCTCGTTCATAAGTCAAACAGCGTCTATCTACCATCCACTCACCTCACTGAATACTATATCGAACTCACCAATCATACTCCAATCCGCCATGCCCCCAGGCGCTGCTCACCAGCGATGTGGTCAGTAGCGCAAGAAGCTGTGAGGGAGATGCATCACGTAGGAATAATCGAGCGTTCTGCTAGCGTATGGTGTCACGCCCCAATGATACAAAAGAAACCGGAGGGTAAATACAGGTTCTGCATCGACTTTAGGGACCTCAATGAACGAACCAAGAGGGATGCCTACCCCATACCAAACATGGACGCAATTCTAGATAAACTGCGCCGAGCCAAATATATCTCCAAAATCGATTTGAAAAATGCTTATTTTCAAATCGAGCTGGACGAAGAGAGCAGACAGTATACAGCCTTCTCAGTGCCAGGTTCCGGGCTGTAGCAGTTCAAAAGAATGCCATTCGGGTTGACTAACGTACCCGCAACATTCCAGAGACTGATCGACGCATTGTTTGGGCCCGACATGGAACCAAATATATTTGGGTACGATATCATCATCGCAACAGACACTTACGAGGAACACCAGAAATGGCTGGAGATTGTACTGACAAAAATTCGAGACGCACAATTAACCGTGAACTGGAAGAAGTGTGAGTTTGGATGTTCGAGGGTTAGGTATCTCGGGTATTTGTTGGATCAAGAGGGGTGGAGGCCAGACGCGGAGAAAGTCGAACCAATTTTGCAGTACCCTGTACCCGAAACTAAAAGACGGAATGGTGGGTTGGTACTCGAGGTTCATCGAGCGTGAGAGCGAAATTAAGCTACCATTGTTAAAACTCATTAAAAAGACTCATGCGTGGTAATGGAGTGCCGAACAGCAGCAAGCCTTTGAGCAATTAAAACTAGCCCTCACCAAGGCACCAGTACTAGCCAGGCCTGACTTCTCCCGCAAATTCACAGTCCAGTGTAATGCAACGACGCGATCGGCGCAGTGTTATCTCAGGAGTTCGAGGACGGAGAACATCCGATAGTGTTCATCCATCGAGTGCTATCGAGTGCCGAGAAGAACTACTCGACCACAGAGAAGAAATGCTTAGCGCTAGTATGGGAAATTAAAAAGTTGCGACCCTATCTGGAGGGATACAAGTTCAAAGCTATAACTGATCATAGTGCCTTACGTTGGCTGCAGCATCTGAGGGAACCAACAGATCGACTAGCACGCTGGGCATTGGAGCTACAACAGTGGGACGTTGAAATCGAGCACCGCAAGGGGGCGATGTACAGGGTTCCAGATGCACTCTTGAGAATCCAAGAGTAGTAAAATATAAGTCGTGGAGGGTAGAGGATGAATTAATTGATAAGAAGAGAGTCGACGCAATGTTGGGCCCGGTCACTGGTGAAGACGATACGTGGCAACAGGTGGTACCAACTGAACATTGAAATCGAGTATTGCACGATGCACACATTGAAACCACCGCTGGGCATTTGGAGGTGGAGAAAACTTACGAGAGGATCGCCCAAGAGTACTATTGGCCGGGGGTTTGGTATGACGTATATCAGTTCGTACAAGAGTGCGACGAGTGTCAAAGCTATAAGCCCGATCAGATATCGCGGAAGGCGTTGATGGGGGGTCGAGTTATCGAGAGCCCATGGGCAGTGGTCGCGTCCAATTTGATGGAGTTTCCTCAGAGTGCAGGCCAGTATAAGTATGTCGTGGTGTTCCAAGATTTGTTTACTCGTTGGATCGAGTTACGCCCCTTGCGGGCCGCGACTGATAAAAACGTAGTTAAAGCTATCGAAGAACTAGTGTTGTTTCGTTGGGGGCCCCCGATTACCTGCTCACCGACAACGGTAAAGAATTCGATAATAAAGACCTGGGGAGAGTGTTGGAGGTATATGAAGTGACGCGAGTAACTACGCTCCCATATCAGCCCCAAGCTAATCCAATAGAGCGGAATAATAGAACTATCAAGACCATGATCGCTACCTTCGTCAAGGCGGACCACAGGAACTGGGACTAGTACCTCCATGAGTATCGCCAGCGTTCTTAAACTACGGCCGACAACCGGCCTCAGTTAAGAGTCTTAGACGGGAAGTTGAAGTAAAGGGGCCAAAAGTACGCTTGTCGCCCGAGATATGGTTGGATAAGATAAAACGATTGGATGCATTACGGGACCTTATGACCAAAAACATTGAGAAAGCACACCAGCGACAAGCTACATATTATAACCAGGGCCGTGGAGATGTTCGCTTCCAAGTGGGCGATTTCGTGATGCGCAAGGTGCACATGCTATCGAGTGGGGCCCAAAAATTTTCATCAAAACTGGCCCCGAACAGGGAAGGGCCCTATGACGTAATCGAAGTGAAACCCCCTAACGTATACATCTTAGATATGAAAGGGGGGCGGGAAAATCCTAAAGTGCATGTTAGTGAATTAAAGAAATATCGAGAAGGTCGACAACAGAGGAACAGGAGTAACGGTGGAGGTAGTGGTAATACTAAACCCTTGTAGTAAGTGTATTTAGGTTGTTGTAAGTGTATTGTCATGTATCGTCTGTCTGTCGAGATACTCGTGATTATAAAGCAAAATAAATCATATTTCGAGGGGGCTTGCTTACAGAGAAGAATCAAGATGTCAGAACCCGCTGAGATCAACCCTCGGAGGTCCAGCGGATCGATTAGCTCAGACCTGAGCCTCTTTCCACTGAACTCGCCCATGGAGTCTAGTAGCCACGCGGATTGGCTAGAGGCCCAGCTGCTGATGGATATGGAGCCGGCGGACAAGTGGAAGATGGCAATCCACCAGGCCCCAAAGATGGCGAAGAAGCCCAGGGAGACCGATGAGACGGGGGAGATAGTGGGTGGTCCGGCAATACCCCCACTTGAATTGTCATCCTCCCCTAGGCCAAGAGCCAAACGAGACCAGACAGGTGAGGATTCGCCGGAGTTCGAGTCCCTCTGTGGCGATATCGGGTCAGCGATAGAGAAACGCGAAGGGGAGGGAGGTTGGAACGAGTCAGCGAGTTGTCAGGCCGTGAAGGCGCTAGAGGAGTGGTTATGTGGAAGTATCGAGAGTGGCGTGCCTCCTCCGCCAAGCAACCGTGATCGTTCTGATCCCACTTCCCCTCCATTATTCGCGAAATCAGGGGTCGAGTCAGAGGGGCATTCGAGTAAGCGGGGTGTGCCGCGCCACATCCTAGACGGCCAGGAGAGTTTAAAGAAATTTGCGGTGCTCCCGTTCGTAGCTATCGAGCCCTGTCCCATAGGTGGCCTAGCTTGGGATGACGATGAGCCATCGCCGAGTTCGATCCGTCAAGTCGAGTATTGGCCGAGAGGAAGAGGAGTACGTGAGCCGTTCAACCGGCGGCAATGAGTGGAAGATGAGGGGACGGTGCCATCTACGCCGGTTACAACCGCTCAGCCAAAACCTATGGAGCTCGACTCGGATGTAAGGAGAATCGAACCACCGAGTGTGGAGATGGAGGCATCGGAGGCCAAACATACACCACCAAAAAGAAAGTCGGTGTTTGATCGTCTCGAGCAGCCTGCCGACCAGGGGGGTACTGGCTCCCCGGATAAGTTTCCAAACTTACGCCACTACCCCTCGCGGTACAGTAGTTCGGTGGTCTCCGTCCTGTACCCATTGACGAGATGGACCCCCCTCGAGGGGTGTGCTTCAACTGCAGGCAACCGGGTCATACGCGATTTGTATGCCACACACCACCGAGCATGTTTTGTTATAATTGTGGCCGAAGGGACACTACCCTACGGTCCTGCCCACGATGTTCGGAGGTGCATGGCCAATACTCGTCTGCGAAGGTAGTTGGTCAGGAAGAGGTAACTCCCAAGAGGAAGACCACTCGGTGGGGCCAGGCGGAGTTAACCAATCGTGAGACGTCGGCCGCAGCAATGCAGGGTACTACACCACCTCCTCCGTCAACCAGTGATCAACCAGGCGTAGTGGCTGCTCAACTGGCCTCCCCCGCGCGTTCCTCCTTGTTGGAGTACTTCAAATCAATTGGCCACCTGGCCCCGGACTTGCAGGAGGCGCTCCTGCGGGCATTCTTAGCTCAAGACTAGGGTGAGTAGCCTTGAACTAACTATTCAGAATTCGAAGGAATGACCATGGTCGAGGTGAAGCCGTAGACTTCGGGATAGGCGACGGCTTGTCGGGGGGGGGGGGGTTTGTGACGAAATCACAAGCGCCGACCTCGTGCTCTCAAGGCAGGCGAGACGCCATTATGGGTAGTCTCTCTCTCTCTACCGAGCTGGAGTACTACACTCACTCGCGCACCGAAGCACCCGCGCAGGAGGGGGGAGGGTCGCGGAGAAGAGAGAGGGCGAGTGAGATGGAGCGCGTGCCCGAGTAGTTACGCGACGTAGTGGGGAGCCTTCGTAGGCAGCGAGTCAAGCGAAAGAGAAGGGAGGGGACGGCGAGAACGCGGGAGAGAGAGAGAGGAGCGCGCAGTACGAGAGAGTGCGGTAGACTGCCGAGTGCGCTGATAACCGCGCGCACCGTGTGAGTAGGGAGAGTGAGGTGGGAGAAGGGTGCGCAGGAGTAGAGAGAGAGAGACTGAGTGGACGAGAGAGAGAGAGAGAGAGAGAGAGAGAGAGAGAGAGAGAGAGAGAGAGAGAGAGAGAGAGAGAGAGAGAAGGATTGACAGGCACGGCATGGGCTGTATATAGATAAGTATATACTCGCGCAGGACGACTAAGAGGGGTGCGAGTTATGTGAGTCAGCCTTCGAGCATCTAGAGCCATCGCTAGCTCAGCCACCTTATCGCCCCAAGAGGAAGCTGCGTAGCCTAAACACAACACCAGTAGAGAAGACAATGGATCAAGA
>JAYJLV010085960.1:0-10000 GCA_036873485.1 Torymus texanus | reverse complement strand
TCATATTATAAACATTTTAAAATTTTACAATATTAGTACAATACAAATACAATACAAGTGGGCGTAAATTTAATAGCAAAATAGAAATTTCTTGAATAAGTTAGAAAATTTCATTGAACAATTACTAATTTTGTAATTTATTGACCCGTCTGATAATAATTACATTAAATAATACGCTCTAAAATAAATTTCCTGAATAACCAGATAAGTCAATACTTTTGTTGAGTTCTTACTCGTTTTGAACGCATCAGAAAATGTATAATCTGTTAAAACCAGCGTGTAAATATGTGTTATGAATGTATCATTTGACTAGTCAAGTATCGCGATTCATCCCGTTTCTCCCGATCTCACATATAAGTTTGAACATTAAAACCCGTTTTTCTCGGTAACTTGAAAAGTGGACTTATTCGGTTATTCTGGGAAGCCATAGAATTATAATTAGACATGTAAGCAAATATTGGCTAATGAAAATCTTGTGATCGGCTAATGTGAATTTCTATAGCTATATGAACAAGCTTATCAAGTACTTAGTAGCTTTGATGGATGCCTTATGTTGAAAGGACGGATGTTAATTGGAGAACGGGATGATTATTGAGCAAATCCTGAATGCGCATTGAATTGATGGAGTAGTAGCCGATACTAATGTAACGTCAGTGGCCATTGATAACATAAGTAATGCGCGTCCTTCATTGGCCACTAGTGCCATTAACCCCATTCACGACTTAGAATTAGACGACTTCTCTCGGCCATTGTATTTCTATAGCTCTCTACCCTATTGCCATAACAATATTGCAGAAGACTAATCTCAAGCAATACGTTTCAACCGTTGTCGCTAAATTATTCACGTCTTTTCTTTGAAATATATAGAACAATGTCCGCGAAAAATTACAGCCAGCCACGACCGAAATCAATCAGCGCGAAAAGTTTAATCGTCCAGCAAGTAGGGAATAACAAAGTGCTGTAATTCAAATTCCCAGGCGCCTGCAGTAAATTCTCGTATTTTCCTTCATCAAAATCCAGCGAAAATTACAAGCTTAAGTTTCTTTCCGGCTTCTTTCCCCTCGCACAGACCCTCCCTCGTCTGCCTCTCAACTGTATAGCAGCATCAAGCAGCAGCTTTCCTCGGCGTTAGCCCTCGCGCGCTCATATCTCACGCGGGACGCGACGCTAAACGCCGCTTTCAGCCGCGGGAATTAAGATTTATCACGGGAGCTCTACTCTCTCTCTCTACTCTCTTGCTCTTTCTCTTAGCTTCCGCGAGGCGATCATTCCGCGTTGCGCCTCGGAGATTCCGGAAATTGGCGGCGGCGAGAGAAGAGCGAGCAGCTCCATGCGCAGAAACACTTGGCGGCGCACAGAGCAGGGCTTTGTCGGTTGAGAGAGAGAGGGACATAGTTCCGCAGAAGGATCGTTGAGGATCAATGACGCGCACGCTGCAGAGAAAAAGACGATGTGATTCTGCTTTATTCGTGCGGTCTTAGTATTTTCGAAAAGAAAAAGACCATCAAAATGTTTCTTTTTCTCTTTTCTCAATTCCACGTAATTGTACGTCTTCTTTAAAAGTTTTATTTTTTGTACAATTTTTCAACTTTAATTGAGTCCATTTAATAAATATTAGTATTATGTTAAATCTTGTGAATCCTGAAGTACACATTATTTAATGATCATTCTTAATAATGTAATAATTGTATAAAACAATTACATTTATTTTCGTTTTTGTATGTTACTAGATGTAATGTTACTTTTACCAGAGATACAATAATATTAATTTCACTTATTTAAGTTCGTATCAACGTTTCCAATGAAATATCGAATGTTATGAGTGGTTTTTATAATATTCTATACAAGCATATCCTTTCAAAGTATTGGATTAGAAAAATCTGCAAGATAATATCTGTTTCCCGTACATGCAGTAGCAACGACGTCATATTCTTTCGTTGTTTTACCATGCTGTGTTATATAAAACTACCCTTAAAGTCGAGTCATGTTTCTCATTAATTCAGCATGTATAAGAGAAATATAAAAAAAGAGGTTGAGAAAATAAGAGAATAGTCGATACGTCAATTAATTAACAAAAATGTTGGGCATTATATATAGTAAACCAAAGAGAAATGTGCTGAAAATGAAAGTAATTCGACGTCTTCTTTCAAAATGACTCTAAAAGAAATTTTATTTTGAAATATGCAATGTCATTATATCATATTAAATTGTTAATAAAGTAATTCAATTTTTCTTCACTTACGTATAATTTAGTTGAAAGTGTTAAGTTGATTCAATTATAAGTGTTGCTATTACATTAATCTTTTTTCTTAATAACAGAGAAATACTTTTCTTATATATATCAAAAATCTTACTACAGGTATACAACATCTGCTGCAGGTGGTGCACATTAACCTAAATATATGCACAGTTAAGATCATAATTAGCGGTACAAAAGAATGCTAAGTATGTACGCTGTATATATGCTTGTAAATGAATTAAACATGAGGGTGGGATTTTCTCACCGACTTATGATACTTAAATGGCGAACATTTCGCTCATGAAGTTTTCATTAACCTTGAAAACTCTGCAGGTGCATCGTTACTGCGTTTCTCAGCATGTTAATAACTTTTTTTAATTTTTCTCATTAGTATAACTGCTAGTTTATGAAACAAGAACACTTGTATTATATCTAATAGTCCATGTACTAAAAGTTTATAAGTTGTCATCGATTTCTTTTTTACTAATTTATTATAAAAATAATTTTATCTTTTCAACTTGCCATTGAAAGAATATCAAATTGTAAATACTTTGTCTAGAGTGGGAGCACCTCAGGTGGAAATTGAAACCATTTTTTAGCTAATAAATGACCATTTTTACTAGTACTGGCTATAAAATGGGAACTTCTCTTGTCCAGTTTCTAGGTCCCGATGAAGCGCTTTTTCTCCCATTATTTGGCCATCTAATGGATTAAAAAATAGACCGACTTTTTCGAAGACAAGCACAAGCTTGTTCTTGAGTCTTTTAAAGGTATTACCACTGATCAGTTTCTTTACTCTGAAAATGGCTAGTAGAAGGCTTGATGGAGGAATACAGGATGGACAGAACCAGATGGAGAAATAAAAGTTTGGCTGAATTATTCATAGAATTATTAAATTTTTTTTAAAAATTTAATAATATTCTTTTTAAAAAATTACTATAACTAGTGAGTTTGATTTGAACCGTCGTCGTGTACAGACGTGTTTACCTTGCGCATCTACGAATGTATGGCTCACGTACTCGCAATCAGTGATATCAAGCCTCTTGCTCACGAAAATTCCAGGCACTGGCCCGTAGTGATAGTATAAACTCTCCGTAAAGTGCTTCTGCGTGCAGGGGTACCTTTCTTCCAGAATGACACCGACATTTCCAAATGTACCGCGTTCGACTCAAATGGCTTATCCACAAATGGCTCAGCAAGTCCAGGTTCCAACGAAAGAATGTGCAGTAATTCTCGACGCGGTTGACGGAATTCCCGTTTCTGAATACACGCGTGCATTGGCAAAAAAAATCGACCTGACACTTATCAGATTCGTTTCTCGAGTCTCCAACAACCGAGTATGCATATTTGTAAACAGCAAGGAAACTGCCGACAATCTCATAGACATACACAAAATAGTAAATATACAGAATCACGAACTCGCAATCCGTCCGCTCATATCCAGAGCAAAACGAATAATTATATTTAATGCTTGGCCGTTTATCTCAAATGAACTCATCTTACAAGAACTTCGAAAACATCAAATATCTCCAGTCTCATCGATCTCTTATATCCGAGCAAGTAATTCCGTCTCAGGCTTAAATCACATACAAGTTTCCGCAGACAGTTTTACCTGAACCCAGAGAATGTTACCAAGATACCACCGCACCTCACTCTGCAACTCGACGAAACTGATTACCACGTATACCTCTCAACAGAAAAACTAGTCTGTTTTGCCTGCAAGGAAGAGGGCCACCTGGCAAAATTCTGCAAGCATCCGGACAACGTAGCTCTTCGTCAACAAGACCTCTTCAAGGAAAAACTCACGCCATTAAATGTACCGCAACCTTATCCTACTCTCTCAGACAACACATCTCAAACAGATCATCTCGATACGAATACCACACCTGCCAGCCTCGACTCCAACGAAAATATGCCCCCTCCTGTAGTAACCACCTTCAAACGCTCGGCTTCCAAATCACTCTCAACGATAAGCTCTTCGCCAGACGACCTACCTGAAAATCTTCATCGTAATAATAGCAGTCCATCACCGAAAATTAAAATGAAAACCAAAAATAATATAGAAACAGACGCGCAAAACGAAATATCCGCCAAAGAAGTCTCTGCTCAACTCTCCCCAGCTGAAAATTACATCAAACAAAATGCAGACCACTTCCCACTCACCCTGCAGCAAGTAACCAACTTTTTGACAGAAACTTACAATAAGACACATATCTTTGAGATCGCCCACAAATACTCCAAAGACACCCTTCTACTTATCAACATGCTCACGGCCATACACGATCAACCAATTGAAAATAAACTCAAACACAGAATCTCTAGGATAAAAACAAAACTACAAGCTCATCTCAACGGCGACTCAAGCGACTGCCAATCGTCCGATAATTTACAGTAAACTTCTTCAGCTTTAAGAAATGGCTCCGCCAACTAAAATCTTTCAAAAAAATCTCAGCATATTGTTTTGGAACGTTCGCAGCTTAAATCAACATATAACCGACATTGAAACTGCGTTTCAAAACACCGACATTTTAATATGTGTTGAATCCTGGCTCATACAGAAAGACTACATCCAATTTGCCGGATTCTTAGTGTACAGGAAAGATCGCACCCACGCTAAAGGAGGAGGGATCATCATATTCATCAG
This sequence comes from Torymus texanus, assembly GCA_036873485.1. Classification (NCBI taxonomy): domain Eukaryota; kingdom Metazoa; phylum Arthropoda; class Insecta; order Hymenoptera; family Torymidae; genus Torymus; species Torymus texanus. The sequence continues at coordinate 5,117 of JAYJLV010085960.1, read as the reverse complement.
AAAAAACCGAATGAAGATGTAGAAATATGCAGTATCCAAATTAATAATATAAATCCCCCATTAGATATTATTACTTGCTACCGAACCCCAGGTCACACGCTATCGCAAATTCAATGGGACTTTATTGTAGATAATGTACACACGAATCATAGCTCTATTCTAGTAGGCGATTTCAACGCACACAACATTACTTGGAATTGTAGACAAACAGACAAAAACGGCGAACTACTATACAATTCCATTTAATCACACGATTTATTCATTCACAATAATCACACTCTCACGCATATATAAATACATCTAACAATAATAAGTCTACTATAACTAGTGGCATCATTTTTACTGTTCATTTAGAAACATGGAGAATTATATAATTAATAAAAACTTACTAGTCGTAAATTTTTATCAAGAAAATCAACTTTTGCCTCAGTGACCAGTTTTGGCCATCACTACAAACAACCTTTGCTAAATTTCTTTTTCTAAAATATTGATTCTATTTTTTAAATAAAATAAAAGCAATAATGAAAATCAGTTGCAACAGGTGTACACCTCTTACTTATCGTTAAAAGTACGAATTATCAACTTTTTCTATCTTCATTTCAAGAATATATAAAAATTGGTATTGATATAATAGCTCTTTTCTTATTTTTATTTGATATTTTAACCGTGGCAATTATGTCTATGCGTACATTTTACTGAAGATAATTTTACTGAAAAATATAAAGAATTTTAATTAATCATGTTTCTAATTAATTTGAGTAAGAAACTGCCTCGTTGTACACTATTCAAATATAAATTATTGTAGTTCTACCAATGCTTACATTATGATACTTTTTAGCTTTTTAACTGATTAATATTTTGATAGGTGTCCAAAACTGGAATAGTGGCAAAACGATGCTTCTACGCTATACAGACATAAGGACGTTACGCATATATATGGGCATTTTCTAATAATAGTGTATTTCTAAATATATGCTGAAAAAAGTTTCAACAAATTTCCTACAAATTTTTTTTTTAATATCGGTTATTTTCTTCTAAAGGAAGTATATGAGTATGACTTCAAGAATTATTTTAAGTTGACAAGGTTTGTCAATCAATTCTTGATTCTCTTAATTTTACAGTTAACTATACAGTACACTGTAAATGTTACACATACAGGATAAGGACACGCTGAAGCGGTGAAATAAAAGAAACACAACACAACAATTATATGGATAAAAAAACTGAAAACTATTTGATTTACTGTAACTGAAGAACTACATCGGTATTGATGTCAACAATATAGGTTCGCTCTAGATACGAGACGCACGCATGCTAGATCGCAACTAACTCCGAATGCCGGTGCGTCGGTCACACGCGTACGCGTTTCATACAATCGACGCTAGTCGCGCCACTTCTCAGCGCGAAGTACATACAATCTTCTCTTTTTAAAAAAGAGATCCGAGAAAAGTGAAGCCGACTAAAACGTGTTCTGATTTGTTGACCTTTAAAAAGGCGCGATATTTTGAATTAAATCTTAAATTTTGAAAGTTTAAAATGATAATAAATATTTATAAATTAAAATAATATTGTCATTAAGTTTTGTTGTATTTATTATCAATATTTTATTTACTATAACATGATTATATGTATTAAGAACTAATGTGTATTCACTCAATGTTTTGAGTGTAAAATAACGGAAGGAAAAGGAATGACTGACGTTTTATATCGCGAGTTCTTAAGTATACGTATTTATAAAAACATTTTATTTTATTTAATTTCTCTATAATCTATGATGTTTGTACAGAAGACTTTAGTTTAGTTATTATTTATCCATAATATATCTATTTATGATATTTTTATTGCCGATAATGATATTGCCCGCGCGCAGCGCGCTTGAGTAAATCTAGTAAACTAAAAGATGTATATAATCAAAGGATCATACTCTCACACGTAATACAGAGAAAAATACACGTAAAAATTATATTTCTTATAAAAACTTATCAAAATTGTGACATCTTATTTCTTACAGTAAAGTAACTGAAACAATAGTCAATTTTGGTCTTTTTCAAGTCAAGATGAACTTTTAATAAATATAGTTAATATTAACATCCCTTAACTTTATTTACACTGCATCTGCATCATATTTCGGGTAATTCGATTCCACTAGGCATACCAGTCCCCCATCATAACCCTTCCGGATCCATAAAAAACATTTTACAAAATCCCTATACGTCCTAACCCCTACCTCCCAAGTACACAATCATAAACTCATGAATATCCTCTCTCCGAAGACGCTCGCCTCGGCCTATACGGCTCTTGGTATAGAGGACGTCGTCGACCAAGTGACTCTAATATGTGCAGCACTCCGTCGTCGTCGAGAGTGGCCTCATATCTCTTAGCTCGTCGGAGAGAGGGCCTGCGACGCGCATGTATTTTCTCGATGAGCAAGGCCGCGAATGCTGCTCACTCGCGTGTACACATAAGAGGAAGCCCGCGATGAGCCAGCCGCGCATAATAATTCCGCGCAAAGCTCACATACATATGTATATACCTATATGTATAAAACGCATACGTTCGGGAGGCAGAGCGACATAATTAAGGAGGGTGGCGGTGAAGACGACTTGTTGCGGTTGATGCGAGCGACCAAATTGGGCTCGTCGCCAGCCTATACCTACGCGTGGCCTATACTATCATCTCTCGCGTGATGCGGTGTATAACCCGCGGCTCCTTGACTCGGCCGATGGCTAATGCACCTCGGCAACGGATGTACGTATATGTATATATACACGCTTGCATTAATTATGTTTAATTGAATTACCCGCCTGTCTGGGAATGTTTGCGTTACACGGTTACGCTCCGCCCGCGCGTATGTACTTATGGCTTTTCGAGGCGTAGGAGCGAGCGTCTTTTTTGCGCAAAGGGGGAATATATACGTGTGGCGTTGCATGACGAGGCGAGCTTTGACGCAGCGGAGCGCAGACCGGACAGTAATGACATTGTTGTCTTATCATTGCATATACATAGATAGGAAGAGCGTGCATTAGGCTGATGGCGCGGGTACATGAGGGGTATTAATACATTTCTGAACGATATTTTTTTTGGCATTATGGGCTCGATTCAGGTGCCTGGCCGTTAATGGTATTACGTCGGGTTGATGAATGAACGAATAAGTGTAATATCATTAAAATGAGGGAGTTTTCACACAGTATTATTGAATATTTTGAGACAGAATAGTTCGTTGTAAATGGGAATTTTGAATTTAACGTAAAACTGTGATTCTTGTAAATGAGATAATCGCTGCATCTCCCCTTGTCCTTACTTCGCTCGTCGCGCTACCCCCCCACTGTATGTAAAAACTTCGTCTTTACATTATAGACAGGACTGCACTTCTCAGGAAAATATTATATTTTCACCAGAGCAAAAATTGTAATACTTCAAATACTAATAATAAAAATAAGTTTTATTTTATTATCTATAACTTTTGTGTAAACTAAAATCCTGTGCGGTTATTGTCAAAAATCGTTCACTTTTGACGTTATTAGCCGTTCAAAATCGATTTTATGAGCTTAGCTAATCAGGAATTAATTGTACAAGAAAAAGTTTAATAAAGAAAACTAAGAAAACTTTTGTCATAAATTTTGTAACATTATCTATAATTTTTGTATTTAAAGTTTGTGTCTAAAGTCAAACCACGTCATGTTGTAACCCAAAATTGTTCATTTGTGACATTGTTAGCCGTTTAAAATCGATTTTATGGGCTTAGTTCATCAGAAATTAATTGTACAAGAAAAAGTTTGATAAGGAAAAGTTTTGTCATATCATTATCTACAACTTTTGTATTCAACATTTTTGTGCAAAATCAAACCATGTTATGTTATAGCCAAAAATCGCTTATTTTTTACGCTTTTAGCCGCTTTTCGCTGTTAAATTATAGAATATTACTGGTAACGAAAAATGATTTACATGTAAACGCTTTATTTTAATCTGTTTTAGTAAATTAATGTATCGGATTTATACTAAAAATTATTTTGTACATGGTATGCTTAAAAATCAATTATTCCCAAATTTTATTTGTTCGTGCATTTCTATGTTTTTCAATGGATCTTTCTGAAATTACAACTGGGTCCTCCCTATAATTAGATGAGTGTTCGGTCAAAATTTCGATGCGATCCGTGACAAATTCTTTGAGATAATCCATAAACTTTATTACATACATACATCATAGGAAACACTTCAAATGAATTAATTCTTGGCGGAAAATATTTTTGATTCACTAAATGTTTATATTATGGTGTGTTACAATTTTTACACTGGTGAATATATGAGGCTCTCTCGAGAAGCGGTCGTGCCTAAAAAATAAAACTGTCAATAGTTATTTTTTCAAGTATAAAAGTGCATCTTATCTGCTAGAACGATAAATTTTTTAGGCCTTATCTCACTCTATTTATCTTCCTATTTTTGTGACGATCAGCGACAATGGCATCTACGATATGCTTGTCAGCAAAGTACATGTAAATATTTACGGTTATAGGGTGGACGGATTACTAGCCCTTTACTATAACTATGAGTCACCGCGACCTCCAAACCGAAAGTTATATAAATAAAAATTTAAAAAATTGTACAGAAATTGGGTATTGTGAAATTATAAGGATATTTATAATAAGAAAATTCAAAGATTATTTTTTTTTTAACTGGTTATTGAAATTAAAGCTTGTAATACGAAAATATAATCAGTTTTCACAACTGTCTTTTGACGAAGAAAAAAATGAAGGGGGGAAATCGAAGTATTCAACAGCAGACGCCTGCATTATGACGTATGCTCGCGTGTCTTGGTTCTTTCCAGCCGGAGCGAATCCCGCGCTCTCGGGTAACCGTGTCGTATGGTTAAACAATTCCATCTGACATTTCGTATCGTTTCGCCTGGCGTAGTGGAATATCATCTCTGAATCCCGGGGAAACACGAAACCACCGCGCATATATACGCGCCCTGCGCTCTCGTATACATATATGGTGTATATATCGGCGTAGGAAAGCTTTGTGTGTTTCTCGTGCAGCACTGAGCGGAGAGAGAGAGAGAGAGAGAGAGAGAGAGAGAGAGAGAGAGAGAGAGAGAGAGAGAGAGAGAGAGAGAGAGA